>JAHIAM010006819.1:0-73994 GCA_021605205.1 Aegilops longissima
TTTCCTTGTTTTGAGTATTGCATAAAAGGAAAACCAAGCGAGTCAATTGACACTGAAATTTCATGGAATTATTTTTGGACCAGAAGAAGCCCTGAGTATCGGAGATGGGCGGGAAGAGTCCCGAGGCACCCACGAGGTGGGCGCGCCCCTACCTCGTGGCCACCTCGGGGACCCCTGACTTGTTCCGATGCCAACATCTCTTATACATACCCAAACTTAGGAAAGAAACCTAGATCGGGAGTTCCGCCCATAAGCCTCTGCAGCCACAAAAACCAATCGGTACCCTTTTAGGCACCTGCTGGAGGAACCCTCACGTGACCATCTTCATCATCCGGCGTTGTCCATGGACGAGGAGTAGTTCACCCTCGGGGCTGAGGTATGTACCGATAACTATGTGTTTGATCTCTCTCTCTCTCTCTCTCTCTCTCTTGTGTTCTTGATTTGGCATGATCTTGATGTATCGCGAGCTTTGCTATTATAGTTGGATCTTATGATGTTTCTCCCTCTATCTCTTGTAATGGATTGAGTTTTCCCTTTGAAGTTATCTTATCGGATTGAGTCTTTAAAGATTTCAGAACACTTGATGTATGTCTTGCATGTGGTTATCTGTGGTGACAATGGGATATTCATGTGATCTACTTGATGTATGTTTTCATGATCAACTTGCGGGTTTAGTGACCTTGTGAAATTGTCGGATTTCGGGTTCCGGCAGACCCTTAAGGTTCGAACTCTGGGGTGCGCGCGGAGATCCAACCCTCCACCGTCTCGTACCTCGCCGAATCGCAGGACCTAAACTACTAGCTAGAAACAGCACAAGAGACACGAGATTTATACTAGTTAAGACCACCGTTGTGGTGTAATACCCTACTCTAGTTTGTGGTGTGGTGGATTGCCTCTTGGGCTGGTGAGAACATCTGAGGGAAGAACAGCCTCATGAGTCTGTTCTTGGTGGGTGTGGTGAACTGCTAAGTGGTGTCCGTCGCTCTAGCTTGAGGATCGGGTCTCTATCTCTCTCTCTAGATTCCAAATGCCCTCTCTCTACTATGGTGTCTAGCTCTACTTATATAGGCGAAGGCCTGGGCCTCTTCCCAAATATTGGCGGGAAGGCGCCAACAATTAGCCATTTGAAGGGAGCAGCGGGTACACTTATCTGACTAAGTTGGTCCTACTTTGCCAAAGGCTCTTGTGATGGCCTTTGCTTGGGCTCCCGATGACTCCTTCCGGCCGTTGGGGCTGGTCTTGGTCTTGTTGCAAGCGGATGCCTTTGCTTGATGCTCTCGCTGCGCTTGCTCCCTTTGCACCAAGAGGAAGGGGGCCTTCTGTGGCTGGCCCGGCCCAGCGCCCTTGGTAAATCATGGCTTGCGTCATGGGCACCTCGCGAGTACCTGCCTTGAACTCTCCGCCTCCTCATGAGCCCGACTGTGAGGCCGTGCACGAGAAGCTCTGGTCGTCCGCCCCAAGTCCAGCCCCTCGCGAGGTCTTGAGTTCGTTGATGAAGATGGGCTGTCTGGGCCTCCTTTGAGCCCTTGCACGCCGGACATGGTAGGCAAGTCTGAGGACTCCGTACCCGAGCGTCGGCAACAGCCCCGGGCCTGGCCGCGAACAGCGGCAGAGAGGCGAAAGGGAAAGTCTTGAGCGTCGCGGGCCCCTAACAGCCTGCGACCTTGGCGGCAACGTGGCGGTTGATTGTTCCCCATGCCTTCTTATTTACGTGCCTTGCTAAGCGGACACGCTCTTGTACACATCCGTTCTCCTCCCTGCTTTGCTTGTGCGCTCTGTCCTTCCCTCTCTCGAACTCCGGCTTCCATTTCCAATCAATCTGAATCTCCCCCTTTTCAATCGCCATGGCTCCGGCGAAGAAGGGAAAGGGAAGAAACCTGTGCCTCCGCCTCGCTTCGTTCGCCTTGCGCCGACCTCATTTGTCGACCGTCGATCATACTCAATCTAGAGGGCTTGGGCAAGGTCGAGTTCGGCTCAGCCACCTCCTTCAGCGAATCACGGGAGGCGACCGCTGGCCAGCGTCCGCTTCTCCATCGGCAGGATAGTCCGAGGTCCGGTATTTCTTGGCATACGTAGGCGAGGCTGGTTCCCTTCTCTGATTTCTTCAATGCCGTGCTTTCCCACTACTCGAGATCCACATGATGCATCACAGGTCTGAGTCCATTACTCTCCTCTCGGTCTTAGCCGTTTGTGAGGCAATGATGGGCATCCTTCCCTCGGTTGCCTTGCTGCGCCACTTCTTCTCTCTGCGCCTTGTCGACCCCCCTCAATGCTCGGCGTGCGTGAGCTTCGTCGCGCGCCTCGGAGCAGTGACCTCGGGATCGACTTGACTTTGCCTCCTTGCGGCTGAGTTCCGCGAGAGGTGGTTTATGCGATGGATGTGGGGTGCCCAGCCCCACTGCTATCGAACCAACCTGCTGCTGTCCCCAATTGATTTGGGGCGAGAGCGCTTTCAAGCCCGGCTCATCTTTATCTGGCGCCGCTTGGCGTTCACGAGGTCGCTTCTTTATGATTGATGTAGCGACCAGACCGAATGGATCAAGTCTCGTGCTCGGTGTCATCCTGGATCGATGTCTTGACACCACAGTGCTTGAAGGATTTATAGCGAGTAGCAATCACACACTTATTACATCGTTGTCCACAAGGAACTTATTACAATAATATGGCTTAAGGCCATCTAATGATAACAATGGAAGGCTTGGAAGATAAGCGAGTCCATCAACTCCAAGCGGCATCCTTGAGTATAGAACCACGACCTAACACCTTACTAAGTAAATGCGAAAAGTGCGCAGCGTGAAAGTTGCAGCCAAAGCAATTGACACATGGAATATCTTTGGCAATGTAACACATAAAACAATGAAGGAATAAGCCTATACTACATGCATATTTGGCTGGTGGTAAGGCTCTCTGATTTACATTGCATAAAGCTGATTTTCCCTACATCAAAGGAATAACTTTATTTAACTATCATGGTGGTTGTTAAACATTGAGAATGGTTGACATCATCCTCAATCCCAATTAAAAAGTACTCATCAAAACCCAATAACTTTTATTTAGAAGTAACATGTTGAGATTCACATGATATTCAAGAACTAGATACTCAAGGCGTCCATAACAGGGGACACGGCTAATCATGATTAGTTTATACACTCTGCGAGAGGTTTGCACTTTTCCCCACAAGACTCGATCGCCTCGCTTGGTTTCTCGCACTACATGGTGTTTGAGAAGCGGATGGCCGAGACATAGTCTTTGAAGCGCTAGCACCTTACATGTGGGTAGACCGTACCAACCTACATCCCCTACATCAGCTAGCCTACGTAAGAGTTCGCACAACTTAGTCAACTCATGAGCCCATAATTGGCTTGTGGCTGCACGGAAGTTTCGGTTTGAATAATCTTATGATCCCTTAGAGCACAGGTGGCGGTCCGAAGAAATCTGAGCAAGTCTGATAGAAACCAGGTGCCTCAATCCACCCGGATGTGTGTTTAGGTTGCCACCTTAGATAAACCATTAATTAACAATCTCACATCATCATGGATATTCACTCACCCAATCCCGTCTACTAGCATAGCATGGCACAATAAGCAAGCGTGAAGTAACTCCCAAGGTTTCATAAGTAAAAGCAGGTAATAGGTACTACCTCAATCTACTTCCCAAACCCACAATTTAATTTGATCCTAAACATGCAAGTGTTTGAGGTTTGATCTAATGCAATAAAACTGGGTAGTAGAAAAGGTATGATCAAGTGTTACTTGCCTTGCGATGATCCATGAGACCTAGAGATTGAAGTAACAAGCGGCGCACTCCGGGTGATCTAGCGAGACAAACAACAAGCATACAATAAGTACTCATCTAATGCGGGAAATCTCGAATAAAAGATCTAACGGAGAGTTCAACTTAGAACCCTGGTTGCAAAAGAATCGAATCAAATAAAGCATCGAAAGTCGAAACTTCGAGAAAGCGACTCGGTTTAGCAATCTGAAACTAGGTCAAAATTTTACAGTAACAAAACTCTGTGTAAGTAGGTTAGTCGGGCGGCGGTTTAATAGCGAAACTCGAGCGCTTGAATCACTGATTAGATAAGCGGCGAGAAAATAAACAGATTTGAAAATCGGATCGAAATCGAATCGAGAAAAATAGCGGATTAAATCCGATTAAAAAGAAAGCGACGAGCGGTTTAAATAGCAGACGTTAGTTAACAGAACTAATCAACGAACACATTCATTGAAGCGAGCGGTTCGGTGAGCGTTCGTTAATTAAAAAACGAAAAATAAAACCAATCTAGGTTTTTTTTAAAAAACGAACATCACAAAAAAAAAAAGCGGATCGGTTTTATAGGAAAACGGATCGGGCGAAGGCGTAGTCGGCTACCTCCTGGCCGCCCCCGTGAGGCTCAGCGAGGACTCGGTGAGGCCAGAGTCGGTGAGGTCGAGAGAAGGCGAGGCGGGTTCGGCGTCGTGAGGCAATGGCAGGCTCGGCTTGCAAGGCGTGGCATGAGATGAGATGAGAGGCGGTATTTAAGAGGGGGGTTGGCGGCAGGGAAGGGCCAGGCGTGGCGACCTCGTGTCGGACCGGACCACGGCCAGCGGCGGGTGGCGTCTTGTGGCCGGGGGCTCCTTGGTGACGTCTGTGAGGAGAGAGAGGGAGGTGGGCAGGCTGCTTGGCTGGGCAGTGGGCCTTAGCCCGAGTAGCGATTATTTTTTAAATCAAAACCAAGCGAGTTAAAAAATACCAAACTAACTCGATTTTAATAAAATAATTTTCCCGACTCCTAAAAATGAGTGAACAAAATGAACTTTAAAAGCAGCAAACATGCATATATTTTTAAAATGCTCATTTTGCCTAAGCAAAATAAATCTTCAAAAGCCAAATTTGATTTATTTATAATACCTTCGTTTTTCCTAAATGTTGGGAAAGTCATATTATTCCCTCTCTTAAAATTTTTATAAGAAAAACTTTATGAAGATAATTTAAATAAATCAAATGATCCTATTTTCAAAATTTGAAATCCCAAATATGAAAATAATGAAACTTCAACTCTCTCAGGGTCCTTGAGTTGCGTGAAATTTTCTAGGATCGGAAAAATCACGAGAAAAATATGATATGCATGATGACCTAATGTATAACATTCCAAATTGAAAATTTGGGATGTTACAAACCTACCTTAAGATGAATCTAGCCCTCGAGATTGGGTTAACTAGAAAATAGGTGAGGTGGTCCTTGAGCAAAACTTCCTCTCTTTCCCGGTGGCTTCATCCTCGGTGTGGTGGCTCCTTTGCACTTTGCAAAACTTGATAACCTTGCTGCGGGTAACTCTGCTGGCATAATCGAGAATCTTAACGGTTTTCCTCATATGTCAAGTCATCCTTCAATGAATTGCTTCGGTGGTCTTGTATCTCTTACTTGGTACCTCTGCTATCTCGGTGACATTTCTTCAAGCTGAGAAACATGGAATCGTCATGAACTCTGACAGTCCTTACAGCAATTCCAACTTATCATAACTTCTCCCATGCGTTGCAAAATCTTATATGGTCCAGCGAAGCGGGGTGCTAACTTCCCTTTAACTCCAAAGCGCTTAACTCCTCGGCGGGGATACTCTAAGATATACTCTGTCTCCAACCTCATACTCAATCGCTGCGCTTTGAATCGGCATAGCTCTTACATGCAGGTGGGCTACCTTGAGCTGTTTCTAATTAACTTAACTTTCATTCGGACTCCTTAATCAAATCTGGTCCAAACAATGGCGATCTCGGTTTAGTCCCATGACAGCGGTGTCCTGCACCTTCTTCCATCTGAGCCTCGAAGGTGCCATCTTTAAGCTGGTTTGGTAGCTGTTGTTGTAGGAAAATTCTGCATCTGGCAAATTATCATCCCAACTAGATCCATAATCTAGTGCACAAGCTCTCGACATGTCCTCCAAAATCTGATTGACTCTCTCGGTCATCCATCGATGCAATGGGTGGAAAAGCATCTTGAATTCTAGTATGGTTCCCAATGTTTACGTTGCAAGCTGGTTCCAAAATTCGAGAGTGGCGGGTTCCTCATGCGTCTGATGCTCCTTGGAACTCCGTGTAAGCACACAATTCTGGTCATGTATATCTTTGCCAACTTAGCACTGCTATAGGTAGTCTTATTTGGAATGAAATGAGCTACCTTGGTCAAGCGATTCGACTATGACCCAAATAGAGTCATATCTGAGCAGTCTTTGGCAAACCTGTGATGAAATCCATGCCTAGTTTATCCACTTCCATTGGGTATCGGCAGCGGTTGTAACAATCCTGCTGGCCGATGCTCTGCCTTTACTTTCGACATCGTGCAAATTGCTACATACTCCATAATATCCTTCTTCATTCCGGTCCACGGAAAATATTCTTCAAATCCAAATACATCTTGGTATTTCTGGGTGAATCGAATAGGGTGAATCATGGGCTTCTTGCAAAATCAACTTCACGATCTACGGGTCATTGGGCACATAAACACGGTCTTCAAACCATAGGGTATCGTGCTCATCCTCTAAAATCCTTTAGCTTTTCCTTTGCCCATTTTCTCCTTTATGGAGGCAACTTCATATCTGCCTTTTGGGCTTCTCGATTTTGTCCATTAGTGTCATTGAATCTCCAATGCTGCTACATAGCCTCTGGAACTATTTCCAAACATAGCTCTCGAAGGTCCTCGGCTAACTCATTGGGTATTCCTCCCATCATTAGGGTATTGGCGTGGCTCTTACGGCTCAATCGTCAACTCTGACATTAGCCTTTCGGGGTGATAATGCAATCTCATATCATAATCCTTGATAAGTTCTAACCATCTCCTTTATGCGAGATTCAATTCATACGTGTGAAGATGTACTTCAAACTCTTGTGATCGTATATACTTCACAATGATTTCCAATGAGAAAATGTCTCCACGTCTTCAAGGCATGCTGCGGCTGCTAACTCCAAATCATGGTGGCATAATTCAACTCATGGGGCTTAAGTTGTAAGTGAAGCATCTGAAACAACTCTTCCTTCTGCATAAGCACGGCTCCAAGTCCTCGGCGTGAGCGTGTAATACACCTCATAATCCTTAGTGCGATCGGCAATATCAAAGCTGGTGAGGTAACCAATCTTTTCTTCAACTCTGAAAACTAGCCTCACAGTCCTCGGTCCATATGAATTTGTTTTCCTTTTCAACAATTCAGTCATAGGCTTTGCAATCCTTGAGAAATTCTCAATGAATCTTGGTAGTATCCTGCGAGTCCAAGAAACTCGAATCTCTCCAACTGTCGTTGGTGCTTCCCATTTATTCTGGTCTCAACTTTTGTGGGGTCAACTGCTATCCCTTCTCCGGATATAACATGTCAAGAAATCCAACTTCCTTTAGCCAAAACTCACATTCTTTGAACTTGGCATACAAGCTGGTGTTCCCTCGGTTTCTCCAAAACCAATACATAAATGTTCCTTGTGTTCCTCTTCATTCTTGAGAAAATCAAAATATCATCAATGAACACCACGGCGAATTTATCCAAAAACTCCATAAACACTTTGTTCATCAGGTTCATGAAATAGGCTGGCGCGTTAGTCGGTCCAAATGACATAACGGTATACTCATACAGTCCATATCTAAGTGGTAAATGCTGTCTTGGGTATGTCTTGCTCCCGAATCTTCAAGCGATGGTACCACGATGCAAAGTCGATCTTGGAAAACACTGGCTCCTTGCAAGCGATCAAGCAGATCATTTATCATAGGTAGTGGGTACTTGTTCTTGATTGTTACTTCATTCAATCCACGATAATCAACAACCATTCTCAAAGATCCATCCTTCTTCTCTACTAACAAAGCGGGTGATCCCCAAGGTGAAGAACTTGGGCGAATAAAACCTTTATCCAATAGTTCCTTAATCTGCTTCTTGATTTCCATAAATCCTTTGCGGGCATCTGTCTGATTCGCCGATATCGGGCTGTTCACGGCAACAGCTCGATCAAAAACTCAATGTCTCTATCCGGTGGCATTCACGGCAATTCTTAGGAAATACATTAGGATAATCCTTCACCTGGTACTTCTTCTGTACCACTCGATAAGCAATTAACTTGTGCTCTCCTCGGCTCGTGCCGTGATACATATAATCCTTCTTCCTTACGGTGTGGTGAGCAAAATTGGCCTTGTGGTACAATCTATGTTTCCTCCATACTTTGATAACCAATCCATTCCTAATATCACATCAATCCTTGGGATTCGAGAACTATTAGTGCGAGGGAAGACATAGTGTCCAATCCTTAGTGGCGGTCGATCACACCATTTACTAGCCATGTACTACTGCTCTGGGTGAGGTTACTAGCATGGGTGACCTAAGGGCTTGGGTCGGTAACTTGGACTTATCCACAAATCCCTTGATATGTATGAATCACGATGCACGATGTCGAAAAGAACAAGCTGTAGTAAATGACAACAAAAACTTACGATTCTTGCATCGGGCTGATCTTCAACCTCCTCCACATCAATGTGGTTCACATCCCCTGTTGAAAGGGTTGGGCTTCTTTCTAGAGCTTCCATTGCCATTTCCATTTTGGTATACGGGCAGTCATTTGCATAGTGCCAGTCTTGCGGCACTTAAAGCAAGTAATGTGACTCAAGTCTACCTTGGATGGTGTTGGCGGGTTGGTGCGATTCTGGCGTTGCTTCCTCCATTCCGTTCCCATTCTTGGCGCCATTATGGTTATCGAATTTCCTCCTCCATGGGTATCTGAAACTGAATTCCTGATTTAGGGGTATATGAGGTTTCTGCTGAGCTCGAGTTATACTTCCCTTGTCCATACTTCGCTTGCAGTTCTCAATTCTTCTGCTTTCCTTCAATCATGAGGGCTCGGTCTACCAACTCCTGGTAGTTGTTGAAACTGGCTACCATCAGCGGCATCTTGAACTCATCATTCAGTCCTTCTAAAACTTCTCTGTTTAGCTGCATCGGTATAGCGTCATCAGGGCATAACGTGCTAATTTACTAAAGTCATCCCGTCTTGTGCCAGATCCCTTCCTCCTTGGCGTAAGTTCGAAACTCACGCTTCTTCATAGCCATGGCTCCTGCTGAAACATGGGCGGTCTGGCTTGCTGAAATTGATCCCATGTGGCAGAGTCTACCGGGTAAGTGGCTGTGAAATTCTCCCACCATCTTCTGCGGGTCCTTCAAGCTGATGTCTGCAAACTTCACTCTTTCACCATCATGCATCCTGCGATGGTCAACTCCTTCCTATCTTGCGGGCCGGTCATACCTACAATCGGCTCGGTGCTCTTTGGAATACCGTGGATTGATCTAAGAAGCAGTCGGATGATCCATGGTGGTGGTGGTGGTGGTTGTTGTTGTTGTTGTTGTTGTTGTTGTTGTTCCTGGTTACGCACCAATGTTTGAATCGGGGTATACTGCTTCTTTGGATCAATTGGGTGATTTACGGCGGAAAAGCGAATCCGGGGTCGCGTCTCGGAGGCATCGATGGGTTTAGAAAAGAAGAAATGTAGAATAGAATGAGGTCTAAGGAATCACTACCCAAATGCACATGAGCAAATGCACAAAATCACTTCATTCAATCAAACAAGGGCTTACATCGATCTAACTATCATAAAAGTCGTGTACTATAATGTTTACATGGAGGAAATACTACTAATTATGTGGGGACTTCTACTAATTTGAACGGTGGAAGACTCCATGATGTACTGCTCGACCGTCTTCAAAGTCGGGTTCACTTGGATCCGAATCGGTGTCGTCGATGTTGATGTAGTCGCTTGGGTAATTGACATCTGGTCTTCATTCTGGCGCCAACTTCTTCTTGAGTTCTTGATCTCGTACTTAAGATCGTTATTGTGTCTTGCGAGCTACGATCTCGTCCATGTAGTCCTTGCGTGTAGTCTTTAGTTCTCCTTCCGGTTCGATGATCCTTCCCTTTGTATACGCAACTCCAACATATCATTGCACATTTGGTTCTCTGGCGTCGAATGTGCTGATTTAACTCTGGATGAAAGCTGCAATGGATCTATCCTTCTTGGTCTTGTGACGTCCTAGTTGTCATCTCGGCGTCATAAATCTGGTAGATAGTGTCCTTGAGGTCTTCTTGATAAACTTCTCCAATCGTCCCATGGTGATGTGAGCTGCCATGCTCTTTCCCGGACTCAAGTTGGTGCCTTGAAAACACTATCTATAGGCTTGGTGATTGGGGCGAATGTCCTTCTGGAGCGTGAGCTTGAATCTTCGCGCTCCTCTTGAGCGAGTGGCGTTGAAAGTCCGGTGAAGCTTGGTAGTCAATGTTCGGTGCTTGGTGACTTCCTTCAAGTGAAATCAAAGGGGTGCCTTCATCTGGTTGGGTGTACTTGATCTTAGCGTCAAATCATCCTAAAGAGTAGAAAAGATGAGGTTAGAAAATGAGAAGAGTAGTGATCTATGGCTTTAACTTAGTGGTGCGTGTCTACGATCAGCGTGTGCTCGATACCATTCTACATGGCGACCAGACCGAATGGATCAAGTCTCGTGCTCGATGTCATCCTGGATCGATAATCTTGACACCACACAATACTTGAAGGATTTATAGCGAGTAGCAATCACACACTTATTACATCGTTGTCCACAAGGAACTTATTACAATAATATGGCTTAAGGCCATCTAATGATAACATGGAAGGCTTGGAAGATAAGCGAGTCCATCAACTCCAACGGCATCCGAGTATAGAACCACGACCTAACACCTTACTAAATAAATGCAGAAAAATGCATAGCGTGAAAGTTGCAGCCAGCAGGTCGACACATGGAATATCTTTGGCAATCTAACACATAAGACAATGAAGGAATAAGCCTATACTACATGCATATTTGGCTGGTGGTAAGGCTCTCTGATTTACATTGCATAAAGCTGATTTTCCCTACATCAAAGGAATAACTTTATTTAACTATCATGGTGGTTGTTAAACATTGAGAATGGTTGTGACATCCTCAATCCCAATTAAAAGTACTCATCAAAACCCAATAACTTTTATTTAGAAGTAACATGTTGAGATTCACATGATATTCAAGAACTAGATACTCAAGGCGTCCATAACGGGGACACGGCTAATCATGATTAGTTTATACACTCTGAGAGGTTTGCACTTTTCCCCACAAGACTCGATCGCCTCCGCTTGGTTTCGCACTACATGGTGTTTGAAAGCGGATGGCCGAGACATAGTCTTTCGAAGCGCTAGCACCTTACATGTGGGTAGACCGTACCAACCTACATCCCCTACATCAGCTAGCCTACCGTGAGTTCGCACAACTTAGTCAACTCATTGAGCCCATAATTGGCTTGTGGCTGCACGGAAGTTTCCATTTTGAATAATCTTATGATCCCTTAGAGCACAGGTGGCGGTCAGAAGAAATCTGAGCAAGTCTGATAGAAACCAGGTGCCTCAATCCACCCAGATGTGTGTTTAGGTTGCCACCTTAGATAAACCATTAATTAACAATCTCACATCTGTCATGGATATTCACTCACCCAATCCGTCTACTAGCATAGCATGGCACAATAAGCAAGCGTAGAAGTAACTCCCAAGGTTTCATAAGTAAAAGCAGGTAATAGGTACTACCTCAATCTACTTCCCAAACCCACAATTTAATTTGATCCTAAACATGCAAGTGTTTGAGGTTTGATCTAATGCAATAAAGCTGGGTAGTAGAAAAGGTATGATCAAGTGTTACTTGCCTTGCGATGATCCATGAGACCTAGAGATTGAGTAACAAGCGGCGCACTCACGGGTGATCTAGCGAGACAAACAACAAGCATACAATAAGTACTCATCTAATGCAGAAATCTCGAATAAAAGATCTAACGGAGAGTTCAACTTAAGAACCCTGGTTGCAAAAGAATCGAATCAAATAAAGCATCGAAAGTCGAAACTTCGAGAAAACGACTCGGTTTAGCAATCTGAAACTAGGTCAAAATTTTACAGTAACAAAACTCTGTGTAAGTAGGTTAGTCGGGCGGCGGTTTCGTAATGAAACTCCGGTAGCTTGAATCACTGATTCCGATAAGCGGCGAAAATAAACAGATTTGAAAATCGGATCGAATCGAATCGGAAAAATAACGGATTAAATCGATTAAAAGCGACGAGCGGTTTAAATAGCGGACGTTAGTTAACGAACTAATCAACGAACACATTCATTAAAGCGAGCGGTTGGTGAGCGTTAGTTAATTAAAACGAAAAATAAAACCAATCTAGGGTTTTTTTGAAAAAACCGAACATCACAAAAAAAACGGATCGGTTTTATAGGAAAACCGGATCGAGGCGCGGTAGTCGGCTACCTCAGGCTTGGCCTTGGGAGACTCGTGAGGCTCGGTGGGGGCGGGTCGTGAGGTCGAGAGGCGAGAGGCGGGAGTTCAGCGTCGAGGCAAGGCAGTGGCGTCCTTGGCGTGGGCTCGGCTTAGGGCGGGATGGGAGAGAAGGCGGTGTTAAGAGGGGGTTGGCGGCAGGGAAGGGGCGGTAGCGGCGACCTCGTGTCAAACCGGACAATGGCAGCCAGGTGGCGTCTTGTGGCGGGGCTCATGTGTGTGGCGTCTTGTGAGAGAGGAGGTGGGCAGGTGCTGCTGGCTGGGCTGGGCCTTAACCGCAGTAGCGATTTTTTAAATCAAAACCAAGCGAGTTAAAAAAATACCAAGCGAACTCCGATTTTAATAAAAATAATTTTCCCGACTCCTAAAAATGGAGTCGAACAAAATGAACTTTAAAAGCAGCAAACATGCATATATTTTAAAATGCTCATTTTGCCTAAGCAAAATAAATCTTTCAAAAGCCAAATTTGATTTATTTATAATACCTTTGTTTTTCCTAAATGTTGGGAAAGTCATATTATTCCCTCTCTTAAAATTTTTATAAGAAAAACTTTATGAAGATAATTTAAATAAATCCAAATGATCCTATTTTCAAAATTTGAAATCCCAAATATGAAAATAATGAAACTTCCAACTCTCTCAGGGTCCTTGAGTTCGTGAAATTTTCTAGGATCGGAAAAATCGAGAAAAATATGATATGCATGATGACCTAATGTATAACATTCCAAATTGAAAATTTGGGATGTTACAAACAACGCAAGGTGGTGAAGGAGTTCTGATCATACATTGCTCCTCTCAACGCCATTCCACGGATGTGGGCCTTGATGGGCCTGGTGATCGTATGAGGCTCGGGAAGAAGACTGATGCTGGCGCTAAGGAAAGTGCTCTGGTCACATTGGCGACCCTAACCCGGTGGCATCTGGCATCAAGGGGCCTTCTGTACCTCTGCCCGAGCAGGGGTGACTTGGTGAACCGGATGCCTATCTTTGATGAATGGGGCGCGCCCTGGTCTCGAGGGCCTCGCGAGAACCAGTGATGGTGACAGCCCTTCCGGTCGGCCAAGGCAGCTCCTCCTCGAGTGGCGGGCGGGGAGGCCTGACCACCTTGAGGCGAAGGACCCCTTGGGGTGACAGCGTCAGGCGATACTCGTGAGGGACAGCTCTGAGGCTCATGCCGCCTGTGGTGAGGCGTGGCAGGCAGCCCCGGCGCTGCGGATGGAGCCCCGAGGCCCTGCTTCTCTTGGTGGGCGATCAACGGCGCATGTCGGGCGGATGCCCATGCCTGGCAGAGTCGCCTCGATGCTCCTCCTACGCCGCATGGTGACCCTGCGCTCAAGTCTTGGGTGCTTCCGTGTGAACTTGAGGCCCTCCGTAAGAAAGGAGGCCTGGCGATGATTACCCTTGTCGCTTTCTTTGAAGCGCAGGAAGTACTTCACTCTCTGATGAGTAAGCCTTCTTCTTCTCAGCTCTGATTCTTCTGCTTTGCTTGTGCTGATCCTTGCCTGCATGCCCCTTCTGCCGAGCTCACGGAGGCGGGTGAGGCCGTCCTCCCAGCCCCCCTCCCGTCCTTGAGTGCTCAAGCGGTGGAGCCCTTGTGGTGAGGCGGCCGAGGAGTGAACACGTCCGGCGGCGTCGTGGCCCTGGCGCCTGCGATCCTTCCTCATGAGCCTTCCCGAGCATAGCTAACTGCCGTGGGCTTCTCGCACAGTCGTGGGCGGCGATTGGTGGCGCTTCCTCGCCTAAATGCAGGGATGGGCTGGCTCGGGCGGGCTTGGCAGCGCCCGGCCGTCAGAGGTGCGGCCCCGCCCCCTGCCGGAGGAGTGTTGATCGTGGCTCCGGCGCTGTGCAGGCGGTTGATGGTGTGGAGGGCGTGCTTGTGAGGCTTGGGGCGTCGCGCCTTCGCCAAGATTTCTTGAAGGCGGGTGGCGGTGAGCCTGCTTGGTGAAGGCTTGCTGATGAAGCCCAGCGCCTTGAGGCCGAGGCCTGCGCTGGCCTTGAGAGAGGAGAGCTGGGCGTTGCCGCCTTGCAGCGCCAGTGCGATCTTGTTGATGAAGAGGCCAAGGCATCGCTGGCAGCCTCTCGGGAGGCCTGTTCTCGGGCGTCGAGGAGGCCGGGCAGCTAACTGGTGGCGAGGCGGCGGAGGGCGGGCACGGGAACTCTGGCCGGTGCCACTCACTAGAGGAGCAAGTGGAGCTCGCAAGGCAGCCCTTGTGTCGATGAAGGTGGCCTCCGGTGACCAGCGAGCTCTAGAAGCGTGAGGGCGGCTTGAAGCCACCGAGCAGCGTCTGGCTTGGAGATGAGGCGCTTGGCGGCAGGCGGAGGATGAGGTCGTGTGCAGGAAGCCCTGCGTCTGGAGGAGGTCGGACGCCGTGTGGTGTGGCTTGAACCTCGGCCGAGTTTGAGGAAGGTGGGGTTGATCAAGGCCGAGGTGAGGCTGGACTGCTTCCTTGAGGCCAAGCTGGAGGAGGCGGCGGGCGATGCTCTTGGGCCGCCCTCGAGGTGTCGCGAGGAGTCCACCACCTCCCAGGCGGCGCTCCTTCTTCCATGTGGTGGAGGAGGCCGAGGCCGTCGCGCGCCAAGTCCGGACGAGATCGTCGTGGCGAATCTTGGAGCATGAGCACGATCCCATACTCCTGCAGCTTCTGGGAAAAACTACGCAGCCTTGGATAATATCTGCGGCGGCGGTGGGCGCGCCGCTGCAGTTAACTCGCCCGGCAACCTTCAAATCTTCACCGGCGTGGTGGCGCTTGTGTGGGCCGCGGTCGGTCGGGGCCGCGAGTTGGTGGAGAGAGGAGCCATGCGCTGCTCGGTAGCGCCTTCTCTCGTGTCTTCAGCCATCTCGGGACATGGACCCCCACTTTGATTTTAGCGGCCATCGCCCGATTCCCCGAGCCGTCGGGCGACTGGCGCCAGCTGGTGGAAGACAACGTGGATGCCCTCGTCCAAGACCGCCGCTTGAATAGCGGCGGCGTGGTCGTGGCCGCGCCGATGAAAGCTGGCATGGTGAGCAGCCCGAGCGCTGGCGATCAGCGATCAGCGTGGCGGCGAGCGGCCAGCGGCGCCATCAGCGGCTCGGGAGGTGCTCACGAGGATGCATTAGAGATTTATCCGGTGATCATGTATTGTCCTTGTTCCATTACCTGCATGAATAGAACTGAAGTTTGGCCTGATGGTTGTGAAAGCATTTTGGGAGGAGCCCTCATTTAAAACTTGTGTTCTTCGTATTAGCAGTGTTACATCGCCCATCTTCGCCAGCGCCAAGTGGTTGGCTAGCGGCGTGCTAGTTGGCTGGTTTACCTTTGTTTCGTCTGAGCCGAGATAGCTTGTGGGAGGCTAAAGCGATCTGAGTGTCTTCGATCGAATCCGTAGGACCTGCAGTAAAACCCTTCGGAGGAGGGCGGCGACAAGCTGGGCTCTTGGCATAAGCTAGGCCTGCCCGGCTCATGAGGGCTCATGAGGAGGCAGCTAAAGCGGAGTTATGGCAGAAGCGAGAGATTTTGAGCGAGACTAAGCACCCCTTCCCGAACACACGCAAATCTCAAATTGAATCCAACTTAAATCCAGCGAGGAAAACAACAATCAAATGGAAAGGCGAAAGCGAGAAGAAAAGCGCGTCGGCACCTAGTCTAGTCTTGGGCGTCTTCTCACTGTAGCAGAGCTAAGTGCTGCCCTTTGGGCGTGGGAGGAGCCCGGGGCTGAGGCGGCACCCTGAGACTCAAGTGTACAGCCCACTCATTATTACGTGAGAGTGTCATGGGGCGGCGAGCTTCACGAGCCTTGGGCCTTCTTCACAGTACCGGCCTTGCTTCATATCGCCAGACGAGGCCCGCCTTGCGCCACACTCTAGTGCCTGCTGACGACCCGGAAACCAGGGCGCGCCCGCTGGGGTAGGCGGTGTGCCCGTGAGTTCCCAGCGACCATGGGTCCTCCTTGAGGCAGGCCACAGGCACCTCCCAGCGAGAGGCCTACCTCCACGAGCATGCCTGCTCCGAGCGCCGTGGTGGTGATGTCGGATGTCGCCCTTCTCCGGCAGCCCCTGCGCCCCCTCCCGGAGTAGGAGGCTGGGGCGGGGCAGCCACTCGTCGTGGCGACCTGTACCTCCTGCGACCTATGGTTAGCGTATGTTTGCTCTTGAGGAAGTGGCGGTACCCGATAATCGTCGCCCCGGCGTGACAGTGGGACCGTCTCGAGGCTCTGGAAGGCGCGGCCTGGCGCCTCATCCCCCGCTTAAGGCTGAGGCGAGTCTTGTTCTCCCTCATGCGGGTGCCCTTGGTCCATCATGTGGGGCACGTATTCTTGGCGCCGTCATCCGAAAAGAAGCCATGCCGTAGTCTGGCGTGCCTTGCTGCTTTCGCAATCTTGCCGCCGTGGGGGTGGTGGCGGTCCACAGGGCCGTGAGTTGCGTCGAGTCCTTCTTCTCCAGCGGGCAGGCGAGGCAACCCGCCACCGGCCAACAATAACAACTTTCGCGGTGTTGGAGTAGCTTTGCAGCCAGCGGCGCGTGGAAACCCGTGCGGGCCGCCCTACAAATCTGAATGGAAGTTGGGTGCGAAGGGTGGCGCCCGGCGGCCAGAAAGCAGAGCTCCGCCACTCGCTCCGGCAACGCGTCGCGGCCGCTCTCCGCAGCCTTTGCTGCAGCAGCTCTCGGGCCCTTGTGAGTCACGGCCCTCGAGTTCGCTGCTCCCGGCGGGTGTCTGGTGATGTGGTCGCGGCGTGGTAGGAGGCTCTTGCTGCCGACCGCGCTTGCAGCGGTGTGAGCCGTCGAAGCCTATCCGCGTCGCCCGTGACCCCGCAGCGCCCTGCGGACATGGCTGCTGGGAACGCAGGGTCGCCGAGGCGGCGGCTCTGCGTGGTAGACCCGCCGCCCAGGATCTGGGTTGCCAGCAGTGCGGACATGGTGATGGCGATGCTGACGGGACACGAGGTGGCGAGAAGGCGGATTCAGCGCACCCTACTGGCGCAAATGTTGGATTTTGGGTTCGGCGGACCCTTAAGGTTCGAACTACAGGGGTGCGGAGATCCAATCCTCCACCGTCTCGTACCTCGCCCGAATCGCAAGGACCTAAACTACTAGCAAGAACAACACAAGAGACACGAGATTTATACTAGTTAAGACCACGTTGTGGTGTAATACCCTACTCTAGTTTGTGGTGTGGTGGATTGCCTCTTGGGCTGATGAGGAACATCTGGGGAAGAACAGCCTCATGAGTCATTCTTGGTGGGTGTGATGAACTGCTAAGTGGTGTCCGTCGCTCTAGCTTGATGATCGGGTCTCCATCTCTCTCTCTGGATTCCAAAATGCCCTCTCCCTACTATGGTGTCTAGCTCTACTTATATAGGCGAAGGCCACAGGCCTCTTCCCAAATATTGGCGGGAATGGCGCCAACAATTGGCCATTTGAAGAGAACAAGCAGGTACACTTATCTGACTAAAGTTGGTCCTCGCTTTGCCAAAGGCTTTGGTGATGGCCTTTGCTTGGGCTCCACGATGACTCCCTTCCAGCCGTTGGGGCTGGTCTTGAGTCTTGTTGCAAAGCGGATGCCTTTGCTTGATGCTCTACGCTGCGCTTGCTCCCTTTGCACCAAGAGGAAGGGGATGCTCTTGCTGGTGGCCTTGGCCCAGGCGCCCTTGGTAAATCATGGCTTGCGTCATGGGCACCTCGCGAGGTACCACCTTGAACTCTCCACCTCCTCATGAGCCAGCTGCGAGGCCGTGCTGAGAAGCTCTGGTCGTCCTCCCTTGAGGCAGCCCCTCGCGAGGTCTTGAGTTCTTGGTGATGAAGATGGGTTGTCACTGTGCATCCTTTGAGCCCACGCCCGCGGGAGCGGCGAGCAAGTCTGAGGACCCTCGTTCCCAGAACGCCGACAGAAATTATGAATAGGGGTTGGCACACGTTTTCATCTTGACTCTCCGTTAAAACATTGGGGCACTCTTTGAACTTCTTTGTGTTGGTTGAATAGATGAATCTGAGATTGTGTGATGCATATCGTATAATCATACCCACGGATACTTGAGGTGACATTGGAGTATCTAGGTGACATTAGGGTTTTGGTTGATTTGTGTCTTAAGGTGTTATTCTAATGCGAACTCTATGATAGATCGAGCGGAAAGAATAGCTTCGTGTTATTTTACTCTGACTCTTGAATAGATGGATCGGAAAGGATAACTTTGAGGTGGTTCCGTCTGAGTACCATAATCTCTTCATTTGTTCTCCGCTATTAGTGACTTTGGGTGACTCTTTATTGCATGTTGAGGATAGTTATATGATCCAATTATGTTTTATTGTTGAGAGAACTTGCACTAGTGAAAGTATGAACCCTAGGCCTTGTTTCTACACATTACAATACCGTTCGTGCTTACTTTTATTATTAGTTACCTTGCTGTTTTTATATTTTCAGATTACAAAAACCTATATCTACCATCCATATTGCACTTGTATCACCATCTCTTGGCGAACTAGTGCACCTATACAATTTACCATTGTATTGGTTGTGTTGGGAACATAAGAGACTCTTTACTATTTGGTTGCGGGGTTGCTTGAGAGAGACCACCTTCATCCCTCGCCTCCACGGATTGATAAACCTTAGGTCATCCACTTGAGGAAATTTGCTCTGTCCTACAAACCTCTGCACTTGGAGGTCCAACAACGTCTACAAGAAGAAGGTTGTGTAGTAGACAGCACTAGGAAACTTAACCATCTTTGATTCAGCAGGCTAGTCAAGTAGAGGCATACTAGTGACACTCTGTTTTCTCTATGTATTCACGCATGTACTAAGTTTCCGGTTAATACAATTCTAGCATGAATAATAAACATTTATCATGATATATGGAAATATAAATAGCAACTTTATTATTGCCTCTAGGGCATATATCCTTGATCCCCACTTGCACTAAGTCAATAATCTAGATTACACGATAATGATTCTAACAGCCATGGAGTCTTGGTGCTCATCATGTTTTGCTTCGTGAGAGAGGCTTAGTCAGCAGGTGCACGCAACATTCAGATCCGTATGTATCTTGCAAATCTCTATGTCTCCCTCCTTGACTTGATCGCGGATGGAATTGAAGCTTCTCTTGATGTGCTTGGTTCTCTTGTGAAATCTGGATTCCTTTGCCAAGGCAATTGCACTAGTATTGTCACAAAAGATTTTCATTGGACCCGATGCACTAGGAATGACACCTAGATCGGATATGAACTCCTTCATCCAGACTCCTTCATTTGCTTCTTCCGAAGCAGCTATGTACTCTGCTTCACCGTAGATCCATGTGCGCTTTGCTTAGAACTGCACCAGCCCGCAGCTCCACCGTTCAACATAAATCATTATCCGGTTTGTGACTTAGAGTCATCCGGATCGGTGTCAAAAATTGCATCGGCGTAACCATTTACGACAAGCTCTTTGTCACCTCCATAAACGAGAAACATATCCTTAGTCCTTTTGAGGTATTTTAGGATGTTTTTTACCGTTGTACAGTCACCACTCCTGGATTACTTTGGTACCTCCCTGCTAATTAAACTGATAGCAAGGCACACATCAGGTATGTTACTCAACATTGCGTACATGATAGAGCCTATGGCTGAAGCATAGGGAACACCTTTCATTTTCTCTCTATCTTCTACAGTGGTCGGGCATTGAGTATGACTCAACTTCACACCTTGTAAGACAGGCAAGAACCCTTTCTTTGCTTGATCCATTTTGAACTTCTTCAAAACTTTATCAAGGTATGTGCTCTATGAAAGTCCAATCAAGCGTCTTGATCTATCTCTATAGATCTTAATGCCCAATATATAAGCAGCTTCACGAGGTCTTTCATTGAAAAACTCTTATTCAAGTATCCTTTTATGCTATCCGGAAAATTTATATCATTTCCAATCAACAATATGTCATCCACATATAATATTAGAAATGCTACAAAGCTCCCACTAAGCTTTCTTGTAAATCTGGGCTTCTCCAAAGTCTGTATAAAACCATATCTTTGATCACACTATCAAAGCGTTTATTCCAACTACGAGATGCTTGCACCGGTCCATAGATGGATCATTTGGAGCTTGCACACTTTGTTAGCGTCCTTTGGATCGATAAAACTTTGCATCATATACAACTCTTCTTCCAAAATCCATTCGATAATGCAGTCTTTACATCCATTTTCCAAATTTCATAATCATAAAATGCAGCAATTGCTAACATGATTCGAGACGGACTTAAGCATCACTACGGGTGAGAAGGTCTCATGGTAGTCAACTACTTGAACTTATCGAAAACCTTTCGCAACAAGTCGAGCTTTGTGAGCGATCGTCGGCGTCGGCCTTCTTCTTGAAGATCCATTTATTCTCGATGGCTTGCCGATCAATGGACAAGTCAACCAAAGTCCACACTTTTTCTCATACATGGATCCCATCTCAGATTTCGACCTTCAGCCATTTCGCGAATCTGGGCTCATCATCGCTTCCTTATAGTTCGTGGTTCATCATGGTCAAGTAACATGACCTCGAACAGGATTACCGTACCACTCTGGTTGACCTATCGATGTTGGTAGTAACTTGATCTGAAGTTACATGATCATCGTCATTAGCTTCCTCACTAATTGGTGTAGGAGTCACGAGAACAGATTTTGTGATGAACTACTTTCCAATAAGGGAGCAGTATATTACCTCATCAAGTTCTACTTTCCTCCACACACTTCTTTCGAGAGAAACTCCTTCTCTAGAAAGGATCCATTCTTAACAAGAATGTCTTGCCTTGAGATCTGTGGTAGAAGGTGTACCCATGAGTTTCCTTTGGGTATCCTATGAAGACACATTTCTCCGATTTGGGTTCGAGCTTATCGGGTTGAAGCTTTTCACATAAGCATCGTAGCACCAAACTTTAAGAAATGACAACAGGTTTCTTACCAAACCACAGTTCATAAGGTGTCGTCTCAATGGATTTAGATGGTGCCCTATTTAATGTGAATGCAGTAGTCTCTAAAGCATAACCCCAAAATGATGGCGGTAAATTAGTAAGACACATCATAGATCGCACCATATCCTGTAAAAATCACGATTCTGACGTTCGGACACACCATTACGTTGTGGTGTTCGGGTGGCGTGAGTTGAAACTATTCCATTGTTTCAAATGAAGACCAAACTTCGTAACTCAAATATTCTCCTCCAAGATCAGATTGTAGAAACTTTATTTTCTTGTTCGACGATTTTCCACTTCACTCTGAAATTCTTTAAACTTTTCAAATGTTTCAGACTTATGCTTCATCAAGTAGATATACCCATATCTACTCAAATCATCTGTGAAGGTGAAAACAACAATACTACGCATGAGCCTCAATATTCATCGGACCACATACATTAGCATGAATGATTTCCAACAAATCTGTTGCTTGCTCCATTGTTCAGGAGAACGAGTTTTAGTCATCTTGCCCATGAGGCATGGTTTGCAAGTACCAAGTGATTCCAAAAGTCCATCGAATGGAGTTTCTTAATGCGCTTTAGACCAATATGACCCAAGCGGCGAGTGCCACAAATAAGTTGCACTATCATTATAAGCTCTGCATCCTATGGCTTCAATATTATGAATATGTGTATCACTACTATCGAGATTCAACAAAATAGACCACTCTTCAAGGGGCGTGACCATAAAAGATATTACTCATATAAATAGAACAACCATTATTCTCAGATTTAAATGAATAATCGTCTGCATCAAACAAGATCCAGATATAATGTTCATGCTCAACGCGGCACCAAATAACAATTATTCAGGTCTAAAACTAATCCCCAAGGTAGATGTAGAGGTAGCGTGCCCAGCGATCACATCGACTTTGGAACCATTCCCACGCATCATCACCTCGTCCTTAGCCAATCTTTGCTTAATCTGTAGTCCTGTTTGAGTTGCAAATATTAGCAATAGAACCAGTATCAAATACCCGGTGCTCTGCGAGCATTAGTAAGGTACACATCAATAACATGTATATCACATATACCTTTGTTCACCTTGCCATCCTTCTTATCCTTGAAGTACTTGAGGCAGGTGCGCTTCCGATGACCAATCCCTTTGCGGTAGAAGCACTCAACCTCGGGCTTAGGTCCAGACTTGGGCTTCTTCACTTGAGCAACAACTTGCTTGCTGTCTTCTTGATGTTTCCTTCTTCCCTTTACCCTTTTCTTGGCTGGTGGTCTTGTTGACCATCAACACTTGATGCTCCTTCTTGATTTCTACCTCCATGACCTTTAGCATTCGAAGAGCTCGGCAATTGTCTTATCCATCCCTTGCATATTATAGTTCATCATGAAGCTCTTGTACCTTGGTGGTAGTGATTGAAGAATTACATCAATGACACTATCATCGGAAGATTAACTCCTAGTTGAATCAAGTGACTATTATACCCGGACATTTTGAGTATATGTTCTTGTGAACTGTTATTCTCCATCTTGCAGCTATAGAACTTATTGGAACTTCATATCTCTCAATCGGGCATTTGCTTGAAATATTAAGTTCAACTCTGAAACATCTCATATGCTCCATGACGTTCAAAAGCGTCGTTGAAGTCCCGGTTCTAAGCCGTAAAGCATGGCACACTGAACTATCAAGTAGTCATCAGCTTTGCTCTGCCAGACGTTCATAATATCTGGCGTTGCTCCTGCAATGGGTTTGGCACCTAGCGGTGCTTCAAGGCGTAATTCTTACGTGCAGCAATGAGGAAATCCTCAAATTACGGACCCGATCCGTGTAGTTGCTACCATCATCTTTCAACTTAGCTTTCTCTAGGAAAGCATTAAAATTCAACGGAACAACAACACGGGCCATCTATCTACAACAACATAGATATGCAAAATACTATCATGTACTAAGTTCATGATAAATTAAAGTTCAATTAATCATATTACTAAAGAACTCCCACTTAGATAGACATCCCTCTAATCATCTAGGTGATTACCTGATCCATATCAAGTAAACCATGTTTGATCATCACGTGAGATGTCGTAGTTTTCAATGGTGAACATCACTATGTTGATCATATCTACTATATGATTCACGCTCGACCTTTCGGTCTCAGTGTTCCGAGGCCATATCTGCATATGCTAGGCTCGTCAAGTTTAACCCGAGTATTCTGCGTGTGCAAAACTGGCTTGCACCCATTGTATGTGAATGTAGAGCTTATCACACCAAATCATCACGTGGTGTCTTGATACGTCTCCAACGTATCTATAATTTTTGATTGTTCCATGCTATATTATATTTTTTTTGGATGTTTAATGGGCTTTATTATACACTTTTGTATTATTCTTGGGACTAACCTATTAACCGGAGGCCCAGCCCAAATTGTTGTTTTTTGCCTATTTCAGTGTTTCACAGAAAAAGAATATCAAACGGAGTCCAAACAGAATGAAACCTTTGGGAACATGATTTTGGAACAACCGTGATCCATAGGACTTGGAGTGGACGTCAAGCAATAGACGAGGAGGCCATGAGGTAGGGGGCGCACCTACCCCCCTCCCCCAGGCGCACCCTCCACCCTCGTGGGCCCCTCGTGGCTCCGCCGACCTACTTCTTCCTCCTATATATACCTACGTACCCCCAAACCATCAGAGGCATCCATGAAAACCTAATTCCACCGCCGCAACCTTCTGTACCCGTGAGATCCCATCTTGGGGCCTTTTTCGGCGTCCTGCCGGAGGGGGCATTGATGACGGAGGGCTTCTACATCAACACCATAGCCTCTCCGATGATGTGTGAGTAGTTTACCTCAGACCTTCGGGTCTATGTTATTAGCTTGATGGCTTATTCTCTCTCTTTGGATCTCAATACAAAGTTCTCCTCGATTCTCTTGGAGATCTATTTGATGTAACTCTTCTTTTGCGGTGTGTTTGTCGAGACCAATGAATTGTGGGTTTATGATCAAGATTACCTATGAACAATATTTGAATCTCCTCTGAATTCTTTTATGTATGATTGGTTATCTTTGCAAGTCTCTTCGAATTATCAGTTTGGTTTGGCCTACTAGATTGATCTTTCTTGCAATGGGAGAAGTGCTTAGCTTTGGGTTCAATCTTGCGGTGTCCTTTCCCGGTGTGAGGGGCGAAAGGCACGTATTGTATTGTTGCCATCGAGGATAAAAAGATGGGGTTTATATCATATTGCATGAGTTTATCTCTCTACATTATATCATCTTGCTTAAAGCATTACTCTGTTCTTACGAACTTAATACTCTAGATGCATGGTGGATAGTGGTCTATGTGTGGAGTAATAGTAGTAGATGCAGAATCGTTCCGGTCTACTTGTCACGGACGTGATGCCTATATATATGATCATACCTAGATATTCTCATAACTATGCTCAATTCTATCAATTCTTGTGATAATTTGTTCACTCACCGTAATACTTATGCTATCTTGAGAGAAGCCACTAGTGAAACCTATGCCCCCCGGGTCTATTTTCCATCATATTAATCTTCCAACACTTAGCTATTTCTATTGCCGTTTATTTTACTTTGCATCTTTATTTCTCTTTATCATAAAATACCAAAAATATTATCTTATCATACCTATCAGATCTCACTCTCATAAGTGACCGTGAAGGGATTGAGAACCCCTTTATCGCGTTGGTTGCGAGGTTCTTATTTGTTTGTGTAGGTGCGTGGGGCTCGAGCGTAGTCTCCTACTGGATTGATACCTTGGTTCTCAAAAACTGAGAAAATACTTACCCTAGTTTACTACATCACCCTTTCCTCTTCAAGGGAAAACCAACGCAGTGCTCAAGAGGTAGCATGTCTCGGCACGACGAACTTTCACAATGGTGCATACTCAGGGAGAACACTTGTACCTTGAAATTTTGTAACATCCCAAATTTCCTATTTGGAATGTTTTACAATTATAGCTAAGCATCCTATGCATCCTGTTTGAATTTGAATGCCATTGGAGTTTCAAAGAAAATTTGAGTTTTGAATTTGAATTCAAACTTTGGCAAGTGGGAAACATTTCAAAAACTAAGCCTGATAAATACTTGATCAAAAGTATGAGAGGAGTAACATGACACTCCAAAAATATCAGAGGAAAACATTGCCAAAAGATTTGGATTCAAATCTGAATTTTATTTGAATTTGAAAAAAATGGATTTTATAAAGTTTGGATTTGCCTTTGGAAAAATGTTCAAATGAAAGAGAATATTCCCTGATCATTTTGGTATATATATACCCTATATAAAATATTTATATTTTAAAAGTTATACTCTGTTTTGTTTTATTTAAAAAAATTCAAAAAACCCCAGGCGGCTAAACCCTGGCTAGCCCAGCGCCCGCACCAGCCCACCAGCCCGGCCAGTAGACGGCCCAGCCAGGCCAGGCCGAGCCGGCCCGGCTCACCTTCCCGCACCCAGAATCCTTTCACGCATGGCCACTTCGCCTCGCCTTTCTCTCTCACTGCCCAGAGACCACCCATCTTCTTTCCCCCCGCCTCGCCCGTCGCCGCCCGGATCGCCCGGATCGAAGGATCCGGGATCGAGATCAGGATCCGTCCGATGCCGTCGCCCCCCAAGCGAGCCGAGGCCCTGGCTATAAGCGCCTCCGCACCCATTTCCCCCAGCCTCGCGGACCCTCTCCCTCTGAGCTCTTGAGCCGAAGCTCCCTTGCCGCCATTATCGCCCGCCGTCGCCGCCCTAGACCGCCCAGCCACCCAAGCCACCCAGACCCTCCCGAGCTCCCCATCCTCCAGCCACTCCATACGCCGCCATGGCACTTGAGCCCCTCGCCGCCTCTCGCCGCCGCCCCACTTTGCCGTCGGACCTCTGATGAAATCGCGGAGACCTCCCCCCCCGTCAGATCCCAAGCAGGCCCAGATTAGAACGAAGAAGTATCTTTTAAATAAAACCGCCTGGTTCTTTCGGTTTAGTATTAGTTAGGGTTTTTATTTTAGCCGGTTCGTTTTAGTTTAAACCTAGGCGGTTAGGTTATTTGGCGCCTAGTGCAGTTTAGGCCCATTAGGCCTTTTCTTTTAATTTCATTTTTCTGTTTTAGCAGAATAGTTTCTGTTTGAAAAATTCATATGTTTTATTCTGTTTAATATTTTTGAGTGATTCTTTTTTGTTGGTTTGTAAATTTTCTAAAGTTTCTGCAGAATATATATTTAGCTATGTTAAAATTAATTAAAATTGCTTTAATTTAGTTTTAGTCAGAATAGTAAATCTGCTATAACTTGAGTTACAAAAATTATTTTGGATGATTCTTTTTGTCCCAACTTTATTTTAACATTGCCAAACCATAAAAATTAATTTGGGTATTTTAGTATTAATAAATAAATAGTTTTAAGCAGAATCCTATTAATCCTAATTAATTAACTAGCTCCTGTTTTCCTAATATTTTAATTAGTAAATAAATTTATTTTTAACATGTGATTGATTATTCTAGGTTAGTTTCTGTCACTCTAATAGATGAACTTTTATTTATAATTTATAAAAGTTTTATTTTATTTTTCTTAATAGAATTGGATTAGGCCTAATAGGAGTTTTATAATAGCTTTTAATTAATTCTTTTGCTCCTAATTGCTTAGTGAATCCTTTTCTATTAAGTTAACCTAAAACCATGATTAGGGTATGTTAGAAAATTTTATTATATAAAAACTATTCTAGCTATTGTTTGAAGTAGGAAAAACTTTGAATGGGTTTTCTTTGAGTTTTCCTTTGGATTTTGTTTTGGTTGTTTTGGTGTGTTATGTTACCTTGTTATGCTATTGTGTTATGTGATCCTTTGCTATATGCTTATTGTGATTTGTTTGTCTCGGTAGAGTTTAGAGTCTGAAGCTTGCTACTCGACTCTTTAGCTTACGAGGATCATCGGCAAGGCAAGTTTTGATCATGTTATTTCTATACCTATGTTTTTGTGCATTAGTAATTCTCACCAACCCACCATGCATGCAGTAGTGAAATCTTGAAGTTATTAAACTTGAGTAGTATCATGTGGTAGGATGAACCAATCCCTTGTTACCATGACCGGGGCCAAGTAGTTACTTTGCTATGCTCGTGAAGCGGGTTTTGGGTTGAGTGAAATTCATAAGCAAGATGTGAGAGTCAATGATGATGACAACCCATGAACTACAATGATCAAGATGGACTTGAAAATCACTCTTGGGTGGAGGGCGGTTGGCGGGCACCACTGGAGAACCCAGTGGTTTGCGGGATGCATGGAGAAGTGCCATGACATCTTGCGAAAGCTTCACCCAGCCACGAAGAGAAGGATGGATGCCCCATGACGGAAGCTTACATGCAGCCGCAAGCCATTATGGGCTCTGGGCTGGGTTAACCCTAGTAGTGGCTGGCTGGATGGTACTACGAGATGTAGAAGAGCGGTAGGATTGGATGGGTGCGCAGGTAGCGGAAGAACTCTTTGGAAGACCCTGTTTCATTAGTCCGTCTTCAAACACCATGAAGTCGAAGACTTTAAAGGAGGAATGATTCTTGCGAGAAAGTCATGACCCTCTGCAGAGTTAAAGATCTAATCGATTAGCGGTGTCCCGATTCACGGACATTTGAGCCTCTGGAACTTGGAAGTATTGGATATCTCAACACTAAAACTAATGAATTAATTTGAGGGTTTATGACTTAATAATTTTGGGAGCAGAGATATTGGTTGGCGGAACCATCTCAATAACTACCAACAATTGTAGTAATTTGCAAGTAAGTCCTTTGTAATAGGGAAAAATTTGCTTTTACAAAATGATGAAACTTAGAGCCCCACAGCCAAAATGCATATAGTGATAGTAAGTTTATTATTGTTGTTCTTCATGACTTGCCGCTCATTCAAAAGCTGACCTACATGGCTGCAACGTCTTATGTTGCGAGGTATATTCGATCGGGGAGTGAGGCTACGCTCACGCGCTTAGCGATTGCCCTTTGAGTCGGATGGACTCGCTTTATCTTGACGCCTTCGCGGTGTTATTAGTTTATTTCTCATGAGTTGGCCTTGGGCGAATTTATTCCTTGTAATAAAGACTCTATATGAGAATCATTTAATGATATTCAGGTGTGATTGAACTTTGATTACTTTATCGATGTCTTTGTGAGTACGGCATGATCTTGGGATGGTACGGAACGAGATTTGACCGATTTTAGGTCAGGTCGCTCTGAGAGATGGTATCGAAACTTCATGACCGTGGGATCGTAACCCTAGGATCGGAAAGCCATAGCGAGACCATTTACTTTAAATCCTTTTCATTCGTAATTCTCCCTGTTCAATTCTGACTCTTCTCCTATTTTCAACATTCTAGATGGCGTCGAGTTCACCCCAGTTTGCTACGGAGTTACGCCAGCCCGATGATACGATGCCCCGAAAACTGGTCGAGATGGTGAAGCAGCTGAAGATAGCTCGCCCTCGATCACGGGAAGCCAACCAATGCACTTCCGGCGGACACCGCTTCTGAGATTGAAGTGCATATCGGGAGAACCTTCGGAGGACACGGACCGATTGACTTTGAGTTCACGAGTTCAATTGGATCGTCGGAAGGGCGTGGCGATCTACCGAGCACTTGGACATCTCCGAGAGAATCTGGGCGACTCGATCCTCGGAGACCTCGCCATGGTTTCTCGCAGGGCAAGGAATGGAGATATCATCCGTGCCGTGGAGGACGATTCCACTCTCTCCTACATCCGGGACTTGGAGTGTCTTCTCGGGAAGCGGGAGATTCGGACTCGCCGTAACTTCGAAGACACCGGAGGCTTTTGTTCCGTGAACTGGAAGCGGAGGAGAAGGCACGCGAGACTTCCTTGGCCATGAGGAAGAAGTCGCGGACTTCATGGAGGCAGTCGGCGACACTGAAGATGAAGCTTGCGCGATAGAGGAAAGGATGGACTTGGGAGAGGACCTTTATCCGAGTGGAGATGAAGGACCCCTCGTGAGTAATGATCAGGATTTTGAAGGGAGTACCACTGAAGGAAGCCACAAGAGGAGGCGCCACTGATGAAGACTTTTTAGTCGACCACCATGTTATTTTTTTTTATCGATCAGTTAGGCGATATTTTCCTTGATTAGTCATGAGCTTTTGTGTCGAGTTTGAACCATGTTTGAGTGGAATGAATAAATGATTGGTGTGTTATGATTGTGCATTCATATGGGTAGTGTTATTTCTCATAGACCATTGTTCTATTCTAATATTCTCATCCGACTCCAAAACACGGATGCCTCAGGGCGTGACACTAGTTTCCGCGGAGCTCACCCGGCTGCTCCGACAGCGGAATGCCAATGCAGCTACTTATCGAATCGAACAACAACGCCAACAATCCACCGCCACCACCCCACGAGGACAACTTGACTCGATTTACGAGGTTGAATCCGCCCGGTGTTCTCTAGCACTGGCGATTGTGGTGATGATTGGCTCCATAAAGTCGGAAGAGCTAATCACTGTTGGATGCCACGATCTTTGAGAAGTGCGCTTTGCGCGCATCAACTTGATGGACCTGCAGCTTCTTGGTGGGAGAACTACACGCCACTTTTCCCATTGGTGCCATCACATGGGATCAATTCCGGAGCCTTCCGCTACTCATGTCTCATTTGGAGCCGTGAGTACGAAGAAGCGTGAGTTCCGCAACTTACGCCCGAGAGAACCGTCTTGTGGCATAGTACATGGATGAATTCAACAAGCTCGCTTCGCTATGCCCCGATGATGTGGCCACAGATGCCATAAGCGGGAGAAGTTCCTTGAGGGACTCAATGATGAACTGAGCATGCAGCTTATTGTGGCTACCTTCAACAACTACCGGAGCTGGTAGACAAGGCCACCATTCTTGAAGGCAAGCAGCGGCGGATAGAAAGCCATAGCGGAAGTACAGCGAGGAAGCACAACTTGGGAGCTCGGCGAAGCCCGCTATACACCATACTCGGGAGGGCACACCCATCATAACCATGGAGTCATAACCATGGAGAAAATGGGAACAACGCAGCGAGGACAACAAGTCAGGCCATGGCAATGGCAATGGCAATGGTAATGGCAATCAACACCATTACTGCCCGGCTCGAAGGATCTGAGCCACATCACACTTCAAGTGCGGAAGGCAGGGCACTATGCCGACTGCCGGAGGCCAGCGGAGGAATGGAAATGGCAATGGAGGCTCGCGAAGAAGCCCAATCCGTTCCCTCGTGCTCGGGTGAACCACATCGGCGTGGAGGGCGTCTATGATCAGCCGAACCTTGTGGTTGGTAAGTTTTATTGAATTCACGTTCAGTTTGGTTCTCTTTGATTACGGTGCAGCGCATTCATTCATATCAAGGGTAGTTGTGGAAAATGCGGGTTGCCCACTAAAACCCTTAGAAGCCCCTTCGCGATTCATGCGGGAGGAGAAATGATGGCGGCGTGGTTTGTCATGCAACCCTCAACATCGGGAACCATAAATTTCCCTGAGACCTCATAGTGTTGAAACCCGGACCTTGGATGTAATCCTAGGCATGGATTGGTTGACAAAGTTTGAAGGAAACATAGGCGTGCCCGCAAGTCTATTACGCTCACCACCGGGCGAAGAGGATCAAGTATGTAGCGAGCACGGCCGGATGAAGAATCAGGTGCATTCCCTCACGGGAGTTGTTCGGGAGGAAGTGCCGTGGTGCAAGATTTTCGATGTGTTTCGGAGGAATTACGAGGGAATGCCACGGACGGGACATTGAATTTCTGATTGAGCTATTGCGGCACAGCCCAATATCCAAGAGACCTTATCGGATGCCACGAATGAGTTGAAAGAGATCAAGGATCAAATTAATGAGTTATTGGAGAAAGGATATATTCGTCCAAGCTCATCACCACAGAGCCCAGTTCTTTTGGTAGAGAAGAAGGATGGAAGCTTGAGGATGGTTGTGGATTATCGTGCATTAAGCGAAGTAACCATCAAGAACAAGTACCCTCTGCCGATGATTAACGATTTGTTTGATCAGTTAGTTGGAGCCAAGGTATTCTCTAAGATCGATCTTGATCGAGGTATCATCGATTGAAGATCCGTGAAAGGATATACCCAAAACAGCATTCACTACCGGTATGGTTTATATGAGTATACCGTCATGTCATTTGGATTGACTAATGCTCCTGCGTGCTTCATGAACTTGATGAACAAGGTATTTATGGAATATCTGGACAAGTTTGTCGTGGTGTTCATCGATGATATATTGATTTTCTCCAAGAGCGAGGAAGAGCATAAGGAACATTTGCGTCTAGTTACGAAGAAACTTGAGAACATCGGTTGTATGCCAAGTTCAGCAAATGTGAATTTTGGCTGAAGGAAGTTGGATTCCTCGGACATGTTATTTCGGGGAAGGAATAGCGGTTGATCCGCTAAGGTTGAATCGGATCACCGATTGGCGAGTCACCCACCTCGAGTCAAGGAGATCCGCAGTTTTCTGGGACTCGCGAGGATATTATCGGAGGTTCATTGAGAACTTCTCGAAGATTGCCAAGCCCGAAATGAGTTGAAGAAGGAAGCCAAGTATGTTTGGACCGAGGAATGTGAAGCGGTTTTGGGGAATTGAAGAAGCGGTTGGTCACAGCCCGATATTGATTTGCGGACATACACAAGGAATACCAGTTTATTGTGGCGCTTCTCGTCAAGGACTCGGGAGTACTCATGCAGGGAAGGTAAGTTGTAGCTTATGCCTCCGACAGCTACGACCTCATGAGATGAATTATGCCACACATGATTTGGAGTTAGCAGACGTAGTGCATGCACTCAAGACACTGGAGACATTTCCTCATCAGGAAACCGTTGTGATGTCTACAGATCACAAGACTTGAAATATATTTTCACTGTGAAGGAATTGAACCTCGAGCGAGAGGAGATGGCTGGAGTTGATAAAGGACTATGACATGAGATTGCATTACCACCCCGGTAAAGCTAATGTTGTAGCAGATGCTTTGAGCCGTAAGAGTTATGTGAATACTCTTAGGCGGAGGATTACCCAGGAGTTAGTCGATGACCTCGAGAGATCTCCGGCGGAGATAGTTCAAGAAGGATTTGTTGCAACTCTGAGAAGTTCAGTCCACTTTGGCGAAAGGATTCGTGAAGCCGGAAGTCGGACAAGGAAATTGATGAGATAAAGCAAAAGATGGAGGAAGGAAAAGCTAAAGGATTCCGTAAGGATGAACATGGAACTATATGGTTCGAGGATCGTATTTATGTGCCCAATGATCCCGAACTCGAGGCTAATTCTTGAGGAAGCTCATGATTCATTGTACTCGATTCACCCGGTAACACCAAGATGTACCGGATTTGAAGCAAAGTTTACGGTGGAGAGGTATGAAGAAGGATATTGCAGTGCGTAGCAGATATCACGATGTTGTCAACGTGTTAAGGCAGAACATCGAGAAGCCAGACGAGGTTACTTCAACCTTTGCGATTCCCATTGAAATGGGAGAAACTTGGAATGGATTTCATCCGGGATTACCCAGGACCCGTTCAGGTTATGATTCTATCTGGGTAGTGGTTGATCGTTTGACCAAGGTAGCTCACTTCATTCCGTGAAGACTACCTATACCGATTGCAAAGTTGGCCAAGATATACATGACCAGGATCGTATATGCGCATGGAGTTAGAGGGAAAATGGGTGTGAGATAGAGGAACACAGTTTACCTCAAAGTTTTGGAAGCGGTTGCATGAAACTTTGGAGTACGAGCTGGAATTTAGTACAGCTTTTCATCCATGAGCAGAGATGGACAGGCAGAGAGTCAATCAGATTCGGAGGACATGTTGAGAGCTTGTGTGCTAGACTATGGGTCTAGCTGGGATGATAATTTTCCGTCACGCGAGTTTCGTACAACAACAATTATCAATCCGGTTGAAGATGGCCTTTCGAAGCTTTATCGGAAGGAGGTGCGAACACCATTCTTTGTGGGATAGTGTTGGAGATCGATCACTTTTGGTTCCGATCTTATCAAGGTTCGAGAGAAAGTCAAGCTGATTCGAGACAGGGCTCAAGATAGCACGGTCGAGCGGAAGATTTATGCCGACGGTAAGCGCAAGAAGTGACTTACGAAGTGGGAGACCGAGCATATCTTCGTGTGTCTCCACTTGATGGAATCAAGAGGTTTGTGTCGAGGAAAGTTAGCACCCGATTCATTGGCCCTACAAAATCCTCGAGCGTCGTGGAGAGGTTGCATACAAGTTGGAATTGCGGAAGGATTGTCTGGGAGTTCATGATGTCTTCCATGTTTCTCGGTGAAGAAGTGTCATGCCGACATGGCGATGTTCCGTTGAGAGACACGGTGCCCCTAGAGGCCATACAACAGCGGTGATCGACTTACAAGGAGAAACCGTCCGATTCTCGAGACTGCAGCGAGAGTCACCAGAGCAAGGTCATCAAATTTTGCAAAGGTCTTGTGGAGTCACCACACCGAGGAAGAAGCCACACAGGGCCTGAAGACCTTCTTGAGATCACCCGCACCTATTGCTAGCCAACCCGAATCTCGAGGGAGATTCATCTTAAAGTGGGTAGGTTTGTAACATCCCAAATTTCCTATTTGGAATGTTTTACAATTATAGCTAAGCATCCTATGCATCTGTTTGAATTTGAATGCCATTTGGAGTTTTAGAGAAAATTTGAGTTTTGAATTTGAATTCAAACTTTGGCAAGTAGAAACATTTCAAAAACTAAGCACGATAAATACTTGATCAAAAGTATGAGAGGAGTAACATGACACTCCAAAAATATCGAGAGGAAAACATTGCCAAAGATTTGGATTCAAATCTGAATTTTATTTGAATTTGAAAAAAATGGATTTTTATAAAGTTTGGATTTTGCCTTTGGAAAAATGTTCAAATGAAAGGAATATTCCTGATCATTTTGGTATATATACCCTATATAAAATATTTATATTTTAAAAGTTATACTTCATTTTGTTTTATTTAAAAAATTCAAAAAACCCCCAGTGCAGCAAGCCCAGTGCCGGCCAACCAGCCCCCTAACCAGCCATTGCCCGAAAAGCCCGGCCCGAGCCAGTGGCCAGCGAGCCGAGGCCGCCCACTCACCTTCCTGCACCAGATCCTTTCATGCCGGCCACGCCGCTCGCCTCTCTCTCTCTCTCTGCCCAGTGGGACCACCCCATCTTCTTCCCCGCCCCGCCTCGCCTCGCCGCGCGGATCGCGGATCGAAGGATCCGGGATCCCGAAGGATCCGGGATCAGGATCCGGGATCGATCCCATCTGTCGCCCCAAGCCAGGGGCCCTGGCTATAGCCGGCGCCTCACTTTTATTCCCCCCCTAGCCTGCGGACCCTCTCTCTCTGCTCAGAGGCTCATGCAGAACCCGCTCCGCCGCCCGCCATTATCACTTACGTCGCCCGCCTAGACACGCCCGGCCACCCCGGCCACAGACCCCTCCGAGCTCCCCGCATCCTCCACTCCACTCCGAGCTTGCAGGCAGCAGGAGCCCTCGCCGCACTCTCGCCACGCCGCTTGCCGCCGCCGTCGGGCCTTGTGAATGTCGGCAAGATCCCTCCCCCACCGTCAGATCCCAAGCAGGCGGCTGATTAGAACCAGAAGAATATCTTTTAAATAAACCGGCCGGTTCTTTCCGGTTTAGTATTAGGGTTTTTATTTTAGCCGGTTCGTTTTAGTTTAAACCTAGGCCGGTTAGGTTATTTGGCGCCTAGTGCGCAGTTTAGGCCCATTAGGCCTTTTTCTTTTAATTTCATTTTTCTGTTTTAGCAGAATAGTTTCTTTTTGAAAAATTCATATCTTTTATTCTGTTTAATATTTTTGAGTGATTCTTTTTTGTTGGTTTGCAAATTTTCTAAAGTTTCTGTAGAATATATATTTAGCTATGTTAAAATTAATTAAAATTGCTTTAATTTAGTTTTAGTCAGAATAGTAAATCTGCTATAACTTGAGTTAGAAAAATTATTTTGGATGATTCTTTTTGTCCCAACTTTATTTTAACATTGCCAAACCATAAAAATTAATTTGGGTATTTTAGGATTAATAAATAAATAGTTTTAAGCAGAATCCTATTAATCCTAATTAATTAACTAGCTCTGTTTTTCCTAATATTTTAATTAGTAAATAAATTTATTTTTAACATGTGATTGATTATTCTAGGTTAGTTTATGTCACTCTAATAGATGAACTTTTATTTATAATTTATAAAAGTTTTATTTTATTTTTCTTAATAGAATTGGATTAGGCCTAATAGGAGTTTTATAATAGCTTTTAATTAATTCTTTTTGCTCCTAATTGCTTAGTGAATCCTTTTCTGTTAAGTTAACCTAAAACCATGATTAGTGTATGTTAGAAAATTTTATTATATAAAAACTATTCTAGCTATTGTTTGAAGTAGGAAAAACTTTGAATGGGTTTTCTTTGAGTTTTCCTTTGGATTTTGTTTTGGTTGTTTTGGTGTGTTATGTTACCTTGTTATGCTATTGTGTTATGTGATCCCCTTTGCTATATGCTTATTGTGATTTGTTTGTCTCGGTGGAGTTTAGGATCTTGAGCTTGCTACTCTCGACTCTTTAGCTACGAGGATCATCAACAAGGCAAGTTTTGATCATGTTATTTCTATACCTATGTTTTTGTGCATTAGTAATTGTCACCACCCACCATGCATGCAGTAGTGAAATCTTGAAGTTATTAAACTTGAGTAGTATCATGTGGTAGGATGAACCAATCCCTGAAGCGATTGCATGAAACTTTGGAGTGCGAGGCTGGAATTTAGTACAGCTTTTCATCCATGAGCGAGATGGACGAGACCGAGAGAGTCAATCAGATTACGGAGGACATGTTGAGCTTGTGTGCTAGACTATGGGTCTAGCTGGGATGATAATTTTCCGTGCATGAGTTCTCGTACAACAACAATTATCAATCCGGTTTGAAGATGGCCTTCGAAGCTTTATCACGGAAGGAGTGCGAACACCATTCTTTGTGGGATAGTGTTGGAGATCGATCACTTTTGGTTCCGATCTTATCAAAGGATTCGAAGAAAGTCAAGCTGATTGAGACAGGCTCAAGATAGCACGGTCGAGGCAGAAGAGTTATGCCGACGATGGCGCAAGGAAGTGACTTACGAAGTCGGAGGCCGAGCATATCTTCGTGTGTCTCCGCCCGTGGAACCAAGAGGTTTGAGTCAAGGAAAGTTGGCACCCGATTCATTGGCCCTACAAAATCCTCGAGCGTCGTGGAGAGGTTGCCTAAGTTGGAATTGCGGAAGGATTGTCGGAGTTCATGATGTCTTCCATGTTTCTCAGCTGAAGAAGTGTCATGCCGACATGGCGATGTTCCGTTGAGAACCACAGTGCCCTAGAGCCATACAACAGCGGTGATCGACTTACAAGGGAAACCGTCCAGATTCTCGAGACTGCAGCGAGTCACCCTTGCAAGGTCATCAAATTTTGCAAGGTCTTTGTGGAGTCACCACACGAGGAAGAAGCCACAGGGGCTTGAAGACCTTCTTGAGATCACCCGCACCTATTGCTAATAACCCGAATCTCGGCGAGATTCATCTTAAAAGTGGGTAGGTTTGTAACATCCCAAATTTCCTATTTGGAATGTTTACAATTATAATAAGCATCCTATGCATCCTGTTTGAATTTGAATGCCATTGGAGTTTAGAGAAAATTTGAGTTTTGAATTTGAATTCAAACTTTGGCAAGTGGAAACATTTCAAAAACTAAGCTGATAAATACTTGATCAAAAGTATGAGAGGAGTAACATGACACTCCAAAAATATCGGAGGAAAACATTGCCAAAAGATTTGGATTCAAATCTGAATTTTATTTAATTTGAAAAAAATGGATTTTTATAAAGTTTGGATTTGCCTTTGGAAAAATGTTCAAATGAAAGGAATATTCCTGATCATTTTGGTATATATATACCCTATATAAAATATTTATATTTAAAAGTTATACTCTGTTTTGTTTTATTTAAAAAAATTCAAAAGGAAAAACCCCCAGCCAGCTAGGCCCAGGCCCAGCCAGCGCCGCACCCCCCAACCAGCCCGGCCCGGCCAGCGGCCCGAGCCAGCCAGTAGCCAGGCGGCCCAGCTCACCTTCCTGCACCCGAATCCTTTCACGCCGGCCGCCCGCTCGCCTCGCCTCTCTCTCTCTCACTGCAGAGACCACCCCATCTTCTTCCCCCCCCGCCTCGCCCGTCGCCGCCCTGGTCGCGGATCGAGAGATCCGGGATCGAAAGATCCGAGATCCGAGGATCCGGGATCGATCCGTCTGTCCGCCCCGAAGCCGGCCGAGGCCTGGCTATATAAGCCGCGCCTCGCACCATTCCCCCTAGCCTCGCGGACCTCTCTCCCTCTCTCGAGCTCATGGGCAAGCTCCCTTGCCGCCATTATCGCGCCGTCGCCGCCCTAGACCGCCCAGGCCACCCAGCCACAGACCCTCCCAGAGCTCCCCGCATCCTCCAGGCCCTCCATGAGGCTCGCCGGCGCTTGGAGCCCTCGCCGCACTCTCGCCGCCGCCCGCCGCCGCCGTCGGGACTTGATGAAATCGCCGGAGACCTCCCCCCACCCGTCCAGATCCCAAGCAGGCGGCCCAGTTAGAACCCAGAAGAATATCTTTTAAATAAAACGGCCGGTTCTTTCGGTTTAGTATTAGTTAGGGTTTTTTATTTTAGCCGGTTCGTTTTAGTTTAAACCTAGGCCGGTTAGGTTATTTGGCGCCTAGTGCAGTTTAGGCCCATTAGGCCTTTTTCTTTTAATTTCATTTTTCTGTTTTAGCAGAATAGTTTCTTTTGAAAAATTCATATCTTTTATTCTGTTTAATATTTTTGAGTGATTCTTTTTTGTTGGTTTGCAAATTTTCTAAAGTTTCTGTAGAATATATATTTAGCTATGTTAAAATTAATTAAAATTGCTTTAATTTAGTTTTAGTCAGAATAGTAAATCTGCTATAACTTGAGTTAGAAAAATTATTTTGGATGATTCTTTTTGTCCCAACTTTATTTTAACATTGCCAAACCATAAAAATTAATTTGGGTATTTTAGGATTAACAAATAAATAGTTTTAAGCAGAATCCTATTAATCCTAATTAATTAACTAGCTCCTGTTTTCCTAATATTTTAATTAGTAAATAAATTTATTTTTAACATGTGATTGATTATTCTAGGTTAGTTTATGTCACTCTAATAGATGAACTTTTATTTATAATTTATAAAAGTTTTATTTTATTTTCTTAATAGAATTGGATTAGGCCTAATAGGAGTTTTATAATAGCTTTTTAATTAATTCTTTTTGCTCCTAATTGTAGTGAATCCTTTTACGTTAAGTTAACCTAAAACCATGATTAGTGTATGTTAGAAAATTTTTATTATATAAAAACTATTCTAGCTATTGTTTGAAGTAGGAAAAACTTTGAATGGGTTTTCTTTGAGTTTTCCTTTGGATTTTGTTTTGGTTGTTTTGGTGTGTTATGTTACCTTGTTATGCTATTGTGTTATGTGATCCTTTTGCTATATGCTTATTGTGATTTGTTTGTCTCGGTAGAGTTTCAGGTCTGAAGCTTGCTACTCGACTCTTTAGCTTCGAGGATCATCAACAAGGCAAGTTTTGATCATGTTATTTCTATACCTATGTTTTTGTGCATTAGTAATTGTCACCACCCACCATGCATGCAGTAGTGAAATCTTGAAGTTATTAAACTTGAGTAGTATCATGTGGTAGGATAGACCAATCCCTTGTTACCATGACCCCGGAACGAAGTAGTTACTTTGCTATGCTCGTGAAGCGGGTTTTGGGTTGAGTGAAATTCATAAGCAAGATGTGAGAGTCAATGATGATGACAACCCCATGAACTACAATGATCAAGATGGACTTGAAAATCACTCTTTGGGTGGAGGGCGGTTGTGGGCACCTGGAGAACCCAGTGGTTGGCGGGATGCATGGAGAAGTGCCATGACATCTTGGAGCTTCACCCAGCCACGAAGAGAAGGATGGATGCCCCATGACCGGAAGCTTACCTGCATGCCATAAGCCATTATGGGCTCTGGCTGGGTTAACCCTAGTAGTGGCGTTGGCTGGGCGGTACTACGAGATGTAGAAACGGTAGGATTGGATGGGTACGGCGGTAGCGGAAGAACTCTTTGGAAGACCTGTTTCATTCGTCCGTCTTCAAACACCATGAAGTCTGAAGACTTTAAAGGAGGAATGATTCTTGCGAGGAAAGTCGCAACCCTCTGCGAGTTAAAGATCTAATCGATTAGCCGTGTCCCGATTCACGGACATTTGAGCCTCTGGAACTTGGAAGTATTCGGATATCTCAACACTAAAACTAATGAATTAATTTGAGGGTTTATGACTTAATAATTTTGGGAGCGAGATATTGGTTGGCGGAACCATCTCAATAACTACCAACAATTGTAGTAATTTGCAAGTAAGTCCTTGTAATAGGAAAAATTTGCTTTTAGCAAAATGATGAAACTTAGAGCCCCACGACCAAAATGCATATAGTGATAGTAAGTTTATTATTGTTGTTCTTCATGACTTGCCAGCTCATTCAAAAGCTGACCTACATGGCTGCAACATCTTATGTTGCGGTATATTCGATCGGGGTGAGGCTACGCTCGCGCTTAGCGATTGCCCTTTGGAGTCGGATGGACTAAGCTTTATCTTCGGCAACCTGCGGTGTTATTAGTTTATTTCTCATGAGTTGGCCTTGGCGAATTTATTCCTTGTAATAAAGACTCTATATGAGAATCGTTTAATGATATTCAGGTGTGATTGAACTTTGATTACTTTATCGATGTCTTGTGAGTACCCGGCATGATCTTGGGATGAATGCAGAACCGGAGATTTGACCAATTTTGGGTCAGGTCGCTACAAATTTAGTGAAATCATCTTATAATGCTACCGTCAAACTAAGCAAAATAAGATGCATAAAGGATAAACATCACATGCAATCAATATAAGTGATATGATATGGCCATCATCATATTGTGCCTTTGATCTCCATCTCCAAAGCACCGTCATGATCACTATTGCCACCGGGGCAACACCTTGATCTCCATCGTAGCATCGTTGTCGTCTCACCAACTATTGCTTCTACGACTATCGCTACCGCTTAGTGATAAAGTAAAGCAATTACATGGCGATTGCATTTCATACAATAAGCGACAACCATATGGCTCCACCGATTCTTGCGATAACCGTTAAACAAAACATGATCATCTCATACAATAAAGTTTAGCATAATGTCTTGACCATATCACATCACAACATGATCTGTAAAAACAAGTTAGACGTCCTCTACTTTGTTGTTGCAAGTTTTATGTGGCTGCTACGGGCTGAGCAAGAATCGTTCTTACCTATGCATCAAAACCACAATGATTTTTAAATCGGTATGTGATGTTTTAACCTTCAACAAGGACGAGGCGTAGCCGCACTAGATTCAACTAAAGTTGGGCCCGACACCTGCCAGCCACCTATGTACCAAGCACGTCGGTAGAACCAGTCTCGCATAAGCGTGCAGCGTAATGTCGGTCAGGCGCTTCATCCAACAAGACCGCCCGAATCAAAGTATGACATCTGGTAAGCGGTATGACTATTATCGCCCACAACTCACTTGTGTTCTACTCGTGCATATAACATCTATGCATAAACTGGCTCGGATGCCCTTTGTTGGGGAGCGTAGTAATTTCAAAAAATTCCTACGCACGTAAGATCATGGTGATGCATAGCGAGGGAGAGTGTTGTCCACGTACCCTCGTAGACCAAAAGCGGAAGCATTATGACAACGTGGTTGATGTAGTCGTACATATTCAAGATCGACCGATCCTAGTACCGAAAGTACGACACCTCTGCGATCGCACACGTTCGACTCGGTGGCGTCCACGAACTCATGATCTAGCGAGTGTCGAGGAGAGCTTCGTCGGCCGACGGCGTGATGGCGGTGATGATGAAGCTACGGTGCGGGGCCGCCTAATCACTCTGACGATATGACCGAGGTGGATTATGGTGGAGGGAACGCTGCGGCTTGTTGGGGATATAACTCACGAGTGTAAACTGCACTGAAGGGCGGGTTACCCTAAATCCATGATCGAGGGCCTGAAGGAGGCCCGAGCCCGAAGCGGATTAGGGTCCATTTATGTAAACCGCCTTAGCCTTGTAACTTGTCTTTGTAAGATAAGAGAGAAGACGGGCGGACACTTGTATGAGCGGATCGGGACTCAATGAACCGGCGAGCGTCAACCCGTGTATATAAGGGGCGACCGGCGGCGGTTAAGGATAGACAATTGAGGCTTAAGCGAAGCTATTGCTCCCTAGTCGCGAAATTACATCAATCCCATCACAACTAGGCGTAAGCTTTACCTTCATCGAAGGACGAACTAGTATAACTCCGTGTCTTTGTGTGCGCTTTAACCCCTCTAAGTTAACCCGTTCGATGGCCTGCGACTAAGTCCTTTCACGAGGACATCTGCGTGACAATTCCACGACGGTTTGGCGCCCACCGTGGGGCTATCGCCGCGATGGTTTGATGATCTTAGAGGGCAAGTTGAAGGACTCGAAGGCTATCTTTGTGGGCCCGATGACTAAAGTCGTCGCGGCAAGCTCTACATCGACGATGCGATTTGGGGCCCGAGGCGGCTCGTCAGTCTGGTGCAGGGTCCCCTTTGGTGGCATGCGTATTCATCGGCAAGATCGGTGAGCGAGGCCTGGACGGACATCTGCACCGACCTCGTCGAGAGCGGCTCGTTGAGGCGAAGAAGGGTCCTGCGCTGGCTAAACCGGTTGTCAAGCGTGCTTCGTGGGAGTCGTCCACAGAGACTATGAGGCGGATCAGCATCGGCGAAACCGTTGTCTATTACAGCGACGAGTCGTCCGCGGAAAACCGAGTCTGTACCGGTGCAAGATGGCGGATCGAGGCTGTTCGGCGGTGAAGTATTCGGACCCCTTTGATCTACCCAGCGGGTTGGAATTTTCATGGCGGTACACAAGCGGCGCTTCACTCTTGACCCATGGCGCCCATCGTCGCCCGGTTCAGCAGCGGTGGTGGCAGCGGGGAAGGAAGGCCTGTCGCCCACCGGCTCAAGTTTTATCGAGTTATTGGCGCGTTAGCTGCGCTCATGGCGGAGAAGCTATCTGGCGGATCGGGACCACTGCTTGCAGAGATTGCGAGAGGTGAAGAACAGATCGCTAAAGCTAAGCGGATCGGCAGCGCGGGCGTGAGATGGCGGCGAGCAGGCGCTTTGGATACCACGAGCTTATAGGCTCATCTTTGGATCGAGTCGTCACATGAAGTCATGAAAAGGAAATGCAGATCCGTTTACCTTCGGTTTCGAGGAAGAGCTCTTTAATACCGGGGCGAGGACGATAATCCGCGGCGGTGGTGAACGGCGGAAGCTTTGGGGCCAGGCGCGCGGTTCAGCCCGTGTGATAGATCTGCCTCGCCATCATACCGGCGGCGCCCGGGTTGTCTGAACACCTCGGGTCACTAATCAACGATGGATAATCTCGTTGCGGCTGCGGCTTGCGGTTGGGCGATTCCAATTGAAGGTGATTCACCACGGCGGTAGAACCGCGCGGGTTAAGGAGCTCCTCGGGGCGGCCTGGCTCAGCGAGCGTATTCATACGATCGGGATCGGATCCTCCACCCCCCCAAGCGGAGCTATAGCGGCCGGCCCGGCGAACCGGCCGTATCAAGCAATGCATGGCGGCCGCCTCAAGGCAACAACCCGGCGGGTGGCCGAAGATGCTCAAGTGGTGGTGGACGAGCGAGACACGTAGGGAGGCGAGTTAGCAACACAACATGAGGATCATCGGCTCGCGGTTCGTCCGACCATCTTGAACCGGGGTCACGTCTGGCTCATTAGGGGTGCCTTGCCTCGTCCCGCTTTACGCAATGTGCATTTTCCCAAGGACTTCAAAGGGCCGCATAAGGTGCCCAATTATACGCCGATTTGGCTCGAGCGTGGATGAAAGCTATGAGATGGCCATGGAGATCTGGATGTGGATGAAGCTGCGTGTGCGAAGTATTTCACCATGATGTTGGAAGATGCGGCCCGTGCTTGGTTGAAGAACTTGCCGCCCAACTCAGTTAGTTCATGGACCCGATTCGGACCCGATTCATTCAAAATTTCAAAGACACGTAAACAGCCCATATACGTGGTGGATTTGGCGGCTTGTGTCGAGCGGGCGAATCCACAACCCATTGGAGTGCGCCGCATTTGGAGGTTCTACATTAAATCGGACCGGATCAACCCTGATTCGCGATCTTAACCCTAGAAGCCAACTGCGGTTCGAACCGTTGAAGTTGAAGCTGGGTCACATGAAGCGTTTTGCAATGACATGGGCACTCTCATGGGCGTTTTGGTAAAGTATGCTGATTACGATAGTACCAAGGATCGAGTGCGAGGATGGCGAAGTAGGGAAGGAAAACAGAATAACAACTCGAGGCCAGCAACATCATTGGCGGGCAATGGGGGAACAAGCGTAAAACAAGCGGTAACATGGGCCGTAGCCAACACCAGCAGCAGGACAAAGGGTCAGTGGCGCAAGGGTAAACAATCAAACCGGGCGGTGCGCAAGGTCACAATCCGGATCGTTTGAATTACTGTTGAATCAACCTTGTCCGAAGCATGGGGCGAAGGAGGCACCAACAAACCACCTCTGGAAGGATTGTTATATCATGCGGGAGTTCAAAACTCTAATGCTTTCGGTATGATCAAGGGGGCGGCGGTTCGAGAGTCCGCCCGGAATTCTGATGGAGAAATTCCGGCCCGAGGGTTGGTGGTAATCCGGGCGGGCAAGGCAATCGAGCAATCGAACAATCGAACAATCAGAACCAAGGGGTTACAATCAACAATAGCAGCGATCGGGTTACCAAAGTAATCCAGCAGTTGAGCAGTGGGCGATACCATGCTTTACCACCAGCTTGGACGAGCGAGACCGGAAACTTGAAGCGGGCGGTCGGTGTCGTTGAACCGGCGCACCGCATTACTGCGCTGGTCGAAACAGCCTATTGTATGGGCGAGAGGATCATCCTCCCGGGTTTACAATCCGGGTCTGCTAGCCTAGTGGTGGCACCTCGGTGGGAGGATACAAGTTTACCAAAGTACTTATGGATGGAGGAGTAGCATCAACATCACGTACTACGAGACCTTCGGCGTATGGGGTTGGCGGATAAGCATCTCGGGCCGTCCAGCACGGTGTTTCACGGTGTGGTGCACAGCAAGTCAGCGTGCCGGTCGGTAAGATAGCTCTGGAGGTAGCCTTTGGAGATGAACATGACTCAGTTGGAAACATTGGCGTTTGAGGTGGTGAAAATCAAAGCCCTTACCATACTGTTACGGCGGCGGCTTATCACTAAGTTTATGGCACGGCCTTGTTATGTTTATTTGCAGCTGAAAATGCGGGTCACAAGGGGCGATAACGGTTCATAGGAGCCGCGGATTGCGTTGGAGTCACGAGGAAGGTGATGCGGCTTATCGAGTCGGTTTGTGCCACCGAAGAGTTAAAGTATTATAAAGACAATGTTGATCCGCGGATATGACCCGTTGAAGAAGCCAACTATAGAGCACGATCCGGAATTAAAGTTTAAGTCGGTGGCTGAGACTAAACTTGTTGATTTTGTGCGGCGATTCATCAAACAGTTCACCATCGATTGCTAACTTGGATCCTAAATAGGAAAGTGCGCTCATCGAGTTCATCCGTGAGAATCGGGACATTTTGCATGGAAAAACCGACATGCGGTGTACCGAGGAACTCGCTGAGCACACTCTTAATGTTGATCCCAAGTACAGACCCGGTAAAGCAGTTTCTTCGCGGTTTAACGAGGAAAAGCGCCAAGGCCATTGGAGAGGAGGTTGCGGGCTCTTAGCGGCAGGGTTTATCGTTGAAGTTTTCCATCGAGTGGCTTGCTAATCGGTGTTGGTCCTTAAGAAGAATGGCACTTGGCGCATGTGTGTGGATTACACAGATCTTAACAAGGCTTGTCCGGCGAGATCCTTCGCCCTCCCCACATTGATCAGATCATTGGCCTTCGGCGGGTTGTGAGCGTTTGAGCTTTTTAGATGCATATTCGGATATCATCAGATTAAGATGGCGGTTAAGGACCAGGAGAAGGCGGCGTTTATCACCCCTTTTGGAGCCTTACGCTATGTCTCTATGCCTTTTGGGCTCAAGGCGCCCAAGCAACTTATCAACGTTGCGTGCAGAATTGCTTGCATGAACAGATCGGCCGTAATGTGCATGCTTATGTGGATGATATTGTGGTTAAGTCAAGGAGGAAGGAAAGCGTTGATTGAGGATCTAAAGGAAACTTTTGACAACTTGCGGGTGTACAAGATGATGCTCAATCCGGCTAAGTGTGTCTTGGTGTTCGGCGGGCAAGTTATTGGGTTTCTTGTGTCCCCGGAGGATTGAAGCTAATCCGGATAAAATTACAGCTATCACCTCCTTGGCTAAGCCAAAGTGCATCAATGATGTCCAGCGATTGGCGGGTCGGATTGCAGCGCTAAGCGGTTTATCGGCCGCCTAGGAGAAAAAGCCATTCCTTTGTACGAATCTTTGAAGAAGGCGGATCGGTTTATGCAGAGTTCAGCGCTGATGAAACATTGGAGGACTTAAAGCGGCGGTTGGCCAACCGCTTTGTTCTCGCCGCTCCCATTGACAAGGAGCGCTACATTATATGTTCTTGCTAATGCGGGGCGGTCGGCGTAGCCATTGTGGTGGAGCGGAAGGCGGGGAAGAGTATCGGTTCAGCGGCGGTTTATTACATCAGCGAGGTCCTCATTGAGTCTAAGCAAAGATATCCGCATTGGCGAAGCTGGTATATGGAGTTTTTATGGCAGCGGAAGCTGAAGCAATATTTTCAAGGGCACCCCATCATGGTGGTTAGTTCAGCTCCTTTAGGCGATATCATCTGAGCGGGAAGAAGCGGCGGATTGCTAAGTGGGCTATAGAACTTGGGCATACGGTTTAAGGTATGTGCCTCGGACGGCAGTAAAATCTCAGGCACTTGTGGATTTCATTAATGATTGGGCGGAGTTACAAGCGCTGAAGAAAAGCGGATCATACCTATTGGACCATCCACTTTGATGGGTCGAGCAATTGGAGGGCTCGGGGCTGGAGTCGTATTAACTTCCCCGAGGTGACAAGTTACATTCGTTCTCCGCTTAATGTTCCCTTGTACTAACAATGCAGCTGAGTATGAAGCTTTGCTCCACGGTCTCCGGATGGCTAAGGAGATGAATCTCAGCGGGTTAAATGCTTTGGTGACTTCGGACTTGGTGGCTCGGCAAGTATCGGTGCCAGGATTCAAAGATCCACTCATGGCTGCGTGCCGTCGGGAGGTGGATGTTGTTGCAGGACACTTTAAAGGGTATCAGGTGGATCATGTGGATCGTCGGAAGAAGCGAAGCGGCGGATGCTCTAAGCGGCTGGGCTCTCAACGTAAACGGTCCGCCCAATGTCTTCCTTGACGTCTTGCACAATCCGTCGGTTAAGCTTCTGATGAAGTGGATTTGGCTATTCTGATCCGGAGGCTCGGTTGGTGGCAACCTTGCATGTCATTCGAATTGGGCGCTCCCTTATTTGGCATACATGAACGGGCGAGTTACGAGAAGATGAGGCGTTGGCCGACAGATAATTGGCGGTCTAAGTCTATGACCATATATAATGGCGAGTTGCATCATTGCGGCGTGTTAAGGCGTTCAGCGTTGTGTGTCCCTTGAGGAAGGCCGTGAGATATTGCGTGAGATCCATGAAGGGGATTTGTGGTCTGCGCGGTTCAAAATCCTTGGTGGCCAAGCGTTCCGCCATGGTTTTATTGGTTGACTGCCCATCTTGATCTGGGAGGAGGCTGGTCGGGCGATGTGATGGTTGCCGAAGTTTTCTAGGCGTGCTCACATACCGGCTCGGGGAATTGAGGATGATTCCAATTACTTGGCCGTTTGCAACAGGGGCTGGACATGGTGGGGCCTTTTAAAGGTCAAGGACAAGAAAACACACTTGCTGGTCGCAGTTGACAAGTTTACAAAGTGGGTCGAGGCGAGCACTGTTAGCAAGTGTGATCGGACCCGGCGGTTGAGTTCATAAAGGGTGATCTTCGGTTTGGGTTTCCACGGTATCATCACGGACAATGGCACCAATTTGTCCAAGGGAGCCATGAAGGAGTTTTGTGAGCGAGCACATCCGGCAGCGTTTCTTGATGGCCCACCCGCGGTCAATGGTCAAGAAGAGCGAGCTAATCGGGAGATCTTGAGAGGCATCAAACCCGGCTTATGGTCCCTTTAGAGAGGGCCGGGTTGTTGGGTAGAAGAGCTACCATCGTGATATGGAGTATCAATACTACCCTAACAGATCCCTTTGGATACACACGTTCTTTATGGTCTATGGGCGGGGCGGTCCTTCCTTGCGATATCCGTCATGACTCGCCCAGCGTGTCAGCCTATGTTGAGGCGATAGCGAGGCAACCGGCGGGGCGCTTTGGATCGGCTGGATGAAGAAGCGAGATATGGCGGCTGCTCGTTCGGCGATTTACCAACAGGATCTTCGTCGGTATCATAGTCGGTGAGTTAGAACAAGAACCTTTCGGGAAGGAGACTTGGTGCTCGGCTCATTCAAGACCGAGACGGATATGCACAAGCTATCCCCACCTTGGGAAGGGCCCTTTGTGGTCAGCAAGAATTTACTGTGGGTCATACTATCGATTGATATTCGAGGCGAAAAAGACTAGCATGCGTCGAAGAGGAGACCAACAGGCCGTGGAACATAGCTCATCTTGACCTTATTATACGAGCCATCGGCTCCACTTATGTACATATTAAGACAATGTATATATTATGAATAAAAGCAATAAACGGAGCCTCGGCTAAGCGGGGTATCCGTTTGTAAAAAGTCGGTTTGGGTACATGGAGTTGTTGTGTAAAGCAGCCTCGGTTTAGCCCTTGATCTTGCTTCTCGAAGTTTTATGTCACTTGGGGGCTTGGTGGTGTCGAACCAATGCAACACCTTTTGATGGTGAAAGCCACCGGATCACTTGGGACATGGTCACATCTGAACGATCACGCCTCTTGGTCGGCCTAAGGCCATAGAATCACTTGGGGCTTGGTGAACCCGAACCATTGCCATGCCACTTGATCGGCATAATGCCACGGTTTGAGTTGGGGGCTGGCTGACTTGAACCATCGCTACACCTTATGGGGAGCTTGGTCTGTCCGACCATGGTAACACCATCGATCGAGGCTCGATAAAGCCTTCTTCTTGCAAACGGTTTTATAATTGCCTTTGCTTTCACATTGATTTCATAACTGTTATTTGGTTTTATTGGCCTTTTAAACCGATGACCTCTTTAAACCGGTTCAATCTGTCAATTAATGGAACTTGGTCTATTTTTAATCCGGAGATATTTCTTTCGGTTTGATTTTTACATTAACATCCATTATGGATAACAGGGGCTTGTCATGACCCAGCACGGTTTACGGTAAACCGGCATTATAAACTCTGGGAGTTGTTTTCCCCATTGGCGGTAATGGTTTATACACCTTCCGCCTCAAGATTAGCTAAGCCAATTGCATGCCGACTATTTGGCGGTATTTGTTTTTGTATCACAAAGGTTTGAGCATATACATCAATATTTTCTTATAGAAATATATCGACATCACAAGCATTTGGCGACACAAGCCACCGTGGCGGTTTAAAATTTGTGATTGCAGGCAAAATGCATTGAAGGTTTCAAACAAAAGTATCATCACCTCCATGTGCGAAAGATTCTGTGAAGCGTAAAAGCATGTTCAAAAACAAAGTCTTGGCTATTCTATTACAAGGCCTTCCAAGGCCGGTGTTTCACATGGCGTTATGACTAGCAGTTTCGATGCATCACCCGGCAGCCGGATTAAGCTTCTCGCCGGGTTGGCGTGAGGAAGAGGCGGCTGGCGTCGGTTCAACTTCTTCCTCTTCATCACCCAAAGCCGGAAGTCATTGGTAGACCGGTCAATCCGGGTTAAGGCACGAAAGACAGCCTCTTCACTTATAAGCTCAGCGGATCAATGTCGAGGGCATAAGTGTGCTTACGGATTGGAGGAACAAGGCTCTACATACGGAATGACAAACTCCACCCGCTTGTTGTTTGCATCATAAAAAGCGGTGAACGCCGAGGTTAACCTGCTGCCAGTTGACTTCGCCCGATGAACGCATCTCCTTGGTTATTCGTTTGAGCGTCATTATCAAAGGCTTCACCGTTCTCTTGGCCCAGAAACCCTTAGCTATGTCGGCGGATCAAGATCCGCTATCCGCCTTATGCGCGAGTTATAACGATGAAAGTGCCGGCCGGGCGCGGATCGTTTCAACTCTTCAAGCTGCCGGAACCATGGACAGCGGTCCGGTGTATCTTTGATCGAGGGGCGGGCTGTGTTGTCGTATGATGTGGCACATATGACTTCGCTGGGCGCGGTATACAGCTGCTCAATCAGCGTGTAAGTGGCCTTGAGCTTCTTCCGCATCAAAGCCCAAATGAGCAATCGCTTGCACGGTTTGGACAGCTCGGGTTAAACCGGCGGAAATATCAAAAGCGAGATAATCGGTGCAAGTTTTCTTACCAAAGATGGCAGGGTCATGGCATGCTCTTGGCGCTTTAGTCGGTAAGCTCTTGATCACGGTTTAAAGCTGCTTGACATCTTCCGCCCGTTTTTCAAACCGGCCTTCTCGGTGTCCCGTTGGCCCGTTCGGTTTATACCACTCCTTCAGCTGTTCCATAGTGGCCAAGGCAGTTTCAATTCGTCCTTGGCCTTGGTGGTTTCTTCTTGTTGAGTTTCAGATTGGCTCGAAGGTCCTTGAGTTGCGCGGTTTGCTGGTATATTTCATTACGATAACAAAGGGAGCACGTTAGTTGTTTCATTATAAAGTCCCGCTCAATACAAATATTCAACTTGGCACTTGGGGATAATGGCTAGTTGATCTCAGTTTGCTATGGGGATCTGAAATTAAGTCGGTTTAACTTTGCTAAGTTGAACCGGCCCTTAGAGGCTACAATATTGCAGTTTAAGGCGTATGTTTTCTATGCAAAGTTAAGTCCGGTTTAACTATGCTAAGTTGAACCGACCCTTGTGGGCTACTATACAGCAAAAGGTACAAGAAAGGCATAACTCATTACCTCATGGCGGTCCTTCATGCGATTTACGGACCGGCTTCAAAGTCACGGCTTGTGTAGAGCAGTTGAGAAAAGCGAGTGAAGTTCTTGGGCGAAAGGTTGTCATAAGGTGACAGATCAGTTTTCCCTTATCTTTGCTCATAGTAGTAGAATCTTCCTTGGCGTGTTTTGCTAAGCGACGGTTGGCTAGGAGTGGTGTAGCGATGCTGTCACAATAACATCATCATTTTTGCTGGGCTGGCAGACCGGCGGTCTTTGGGCTTAATGTCTTTGCACTTTGGCTCGGCGGTTCAACAATTACGACCCGTTCGTGGCGGACTCGGTGGAGCAGGATCACGAGGTTTCCACTTGGACCTCGGTTCAATTCTGGCGGATCAGCGGTGTCATCTTTGTACAACTCACGAGCTATTTTGGCGACTTGAGTTTTCGTGGGTTTTGCTCTGGGGTCTTTTCGGATCAACATCCGCAGTAGGATCAAGGGTTTCGCTTTCTTACTCAGCGAGCCTTGGTGCTGCAATATTGAATTAGATTAAGATAAATCGACCAAGGCAATTGTAAAGCGAATTGGCGGGACAGCGGTATGGTGCGTACCTGCAGCAACTTTAAGTGGAGGCAGTTGCGTGGTTGATGAACCACGGAAGAGTTGGAAGAGGCACGATAATTGGGTTAGGCGGATTGAGAGGACATCGGAAGAAACCTTTTAAGGGATAGCGCTTTTCGGAGAACAAATCACCTCGGGCGGCGCTTACGGGTTGGTGTGTCACGGTAAACGGATGAGGTAATCCGTTGACCCTGTCTTGCGGGTCGTAAGCTCTTCAACCTGCTGTGTCTTCAAGAAGGTTTGGATTCAAATAAGCATAGGAATGAGATTTTTCACTTTCGGACGGTATGACGAATTCTTTTAACGGACGCGAGTCGGATTCGGAAGAAAGAAAGATTACCTCAACGAAGTCGGCATGGTGGCTTGACATCATCACAGGAGTTAAAATTGTCGATAAAAAGGAATACAAAGGACAAATTACAAGCAGAAGAAACACAAGAGGAGAGCGGTTTCTGGCGACTCCTCATAAGGATATCAAGTTTTACCTCAACCGATCCTTCGTCCTCCGTGGATCGGAAGACTTCGGATTTTCTTCTTGCCGGCCTTCTTGGTGGCCTTGGACTTTACGCGGAGCCGGGCGGTTTGATGCGCTTCGGAAGGAGCTGTTAGCCTAAAGTAACAGGGTTAATATATATCAACAAGGCATTAATGTCGAAGCGGTGAGTAGAGCCTCTGCGAGGCGGTTTATTGGCAACACGAAGAACCAACCGGTTTGGCTGCGAGCGAGAGATCGGTTAATCAAGCATCCGCTTCTTGTCTCTGTGACTTCAAGCTCTGTTATTGGTAGCTCGTGGCGTCTTTGAGGGTCTTGGAGGCTGCGGTGTATTAATGCATCAATCCGGCGCGGCTTGGTGGCAAAACGCCCCAAAACCCAACACGCACAAGGTCCACACGGTTAAGCCATTGGCCATTAGAGCCGAACTTGATAATTTGGCGCAAAGTTCTTCCGTTCCGGCGGTCAGCGTAAAACAGCGGATGATGGTTGCTAAGCGGTGAGGGCGGTAGCCGGCAAAAGTTTCGTTGTCGGGAAGCGGTGTTCGGCGATAGAACCAGGTTTGGTTCCAATCTTTTGGATGGCTGTGGTGTTTGGCGTGAGGAAAGTCCACTTCCTTTCTTTTACGGATTGAAGCGCGCCCAGCTACGTGTTGGGACCATCGAGAAAATTCTATGCGGCGGTTCAAGTGGAAAAAATCGGAACAGCTCCACAGATGGTTCTTCTTGAAGATAGACTTCACGAAAACTTGAAAATTGCATATGTTTGACCACGAGTTGGGCCAATATCCTGCGGATGGGTTGAAAACTTGCAAGGACATCCGGAAGAATTTTGATCGAGGCGGGCAGAATCCCGGTCTAAGTGCTGCATAAACACAATTACTTCTCCTTCTTGCGGATCGGGAGAATTGGCATCCGGAACACGCCCGATGGAGGACATTTTGAAAGCCAAAGCGCCCGGTGGTGGCGTATCCGTTGAGTTGCGTTTGATGATCTTGGACGGACCCAAGTGCAAGCTGAGAATTGAGGGCCATTCGGAAGACTAAACTGCGAAAGAAAAGGAAAAACAGTTCACCGTTAAGCGGTTCGAGCACATACAATGTTAAACGGCGATTGGCAGCCAGTTTCCAATTCGGTTTAGCGAGGACTAATGGGTAGCGGATTAGCTATCAAAGTCAAACGCCAAAAGAAGCAAAGCTGGAAAATCTACTAAGTGTGGACGAAACAGATTTCACATGCGAATGGAAGTAATTTAGATCTACCGAAGGTTCGGTGAGAAAAATTTCTGCGACCTATGCAAGCCTCATAGAGGCGGGAAGGTTCGTCGTCCTAAACAAGAAGATCTGAATAAAATGAAAGATGAACAAGGAGTAAAAGCGATGGCGGGCGAGTCGCGCACTGAGGATGTGTACTACGGTTGAGTCATCTGACCATGGCAGGGCAGGTATGAGGACACTACGATGAACTGCGGATCTAGGGCTCGAAGAGCCTTACGATCTTGTGCGGCGTGAGGCGCTAAAACTTGGTCGGTCGAGTTGATGTAGCGGCCTGGCCCATTGTGTGATCGAAGGTCGGTGGCGGCGGAGCTTGAGGCGGAACATCGCGAGGAAGAAGAAGCGGAAGAAGAATAGAAAAGGTCGGCGGTCTATTTATAAGGAAGCAGGACAATTAACGGCGAGAATCGAGGAGTCAAAAGCGGCGGACGCGGCCATACCTCGATTTCGGGATAGTATTAAATGAAGGAATCTTATTGTTTGGATTTCTTTGTTAAAGATGGCGTCAAAGCGCCCTATTGCTGTGGTTGGAAGATAGCGTCATGGCGGTTCAAGCGGATGGCGGTTCACAACGAAGGAGATTGAGAGTTTCTGAAGGTGTTGAAGATTAACATGAACGGTTCAAGTCAATCGGGGCCTAATGTTGGGGATATAACTACTGAGTGTAAACATACTGAAGGGCGGGTTACCCTAAATCCATGATCGGGGCCTGAAGGAGGCCCGAGCCCGAAGGCGGATTAGGGTCCATTTATGTAAACCGCCTTAGCCTTGTAACTTGTCTTTGTAAGATAAGAGAAGAGACCGATCCGGACACTTGTATGAGCGGATCGGGACTCTATGAACCGGCCGGCGTCAACTCGTGTATATAAGGGGCGACCGGCGGTGGTTTAAGGATAGACAATTGAGGCTTAAGCGAAGCTATTGCTCCCTAGTCGCGAAATTACATCAATCCCATTACAACTAGGCGTAAGCTTTACCTTCATCGAAGGGGCGAACTAGTATAACTCCGTGTCTTTGTGTCGCTTTAACCCCTCTAAGTTAACCCGTTCGATGGCCTGCGACTAAGTCCTTTCACGAGGACATCTGCGTGACAATTCACGACACGGCTAAGAGATCAATGATCAATTGTATGTTCTAGGATGCCCCCTGCCCCGTATATAAAGGAGCAAGAGGGAGGCTAGCCGGCCCTGGGGGCGTGCCGGAGAGGAGGAGTCCTCCTCCTGGTAGAGATAGGACTCCTTTCCTAGTCCTACTAGGAGGGAAAGGAAGGAGGAGATGATCGTCTCCAAGCGTATCTATAATTTTATTGTTCCATGCTATTATATATTCTGTTTTGGATGTTTAATGGGCTTATTTATACACTTTTATATTATTTTTGGGACTAAGCTATTAACGGAGGCCCAGCCCAAATTGATGTTTTCTTGCCTATTTGAGTGTTTGAAGAAAAGGAATATCAAGCAGAGTCCAAGCGGAGTGAAACCTTGAGGAGAGTTATTTTTTAAGCGGAAGCAATCCGGGAGACTTGAAGTAGACATCGGAGTAAGCTTAGAGGTGGCCACGAGGCGGGAGGCGCCTGCCCCAGGCGCGCCCCCATCCTCGTGGCTCCCTGAAACTACTTTCGCCTATATATGTCCATATATCCTAAAAACATCGGAGAGCAGAATAGGTCGGGAGTTCCGCGCCGCAAGCCTCTGTAGCCACCAAAACCAATCGGGACCTGTTCGGCACCTGCCGGAGGATCCCTCACGGTGGCCATCTTCATCATCCAGCTCTCTCCATGACGGGGAGGGAGTAGTTCACCCTTGGGGCTGAGGGTATGTACCAGTAACTATGTGTTTGATCTCTCTCTCGTGTTCTTGAGGTGGTACGATCTTGATGTATCACGAGCTTTGCTATTATAGTTGGATCTTATGATGTTTCTCCCCCTCTACTCTCTTGTAATGGATTGAGTTTTCCCTTTGAAGTTATCTTATCGGATTGAGTCTTTAAGGATTTGAGAACACTTGATGTATGTCTTGCATGTGCTTATCTGTGGTGACAATGGGATATCACGTGATCCACTTGATGTATGTCTTGGTGATCAACTTGCGAGTTCCGTGACCTTATGCATAGGGGTTGGCACACGTTTTCGTCTTGACTCTCCGGTAGAACTTTGGGGCACTCTTTGAAGTACTTTGTGCTGGTTGAATAGATGAATCTGAGATTGTGTGATGCATATCGTATAATCATACCTGCGGATACTTGAGGTGACATTGGAGTATCTAGGTGACATTAGGGTTTTGGTTGATTTGTCTTAAGGTGTTATTCTAGTACGAACTCTATGATAGATCAAACGGAAAGAATAGCTTCGTGTTATTTTACTACGGACTCTTGAATAGATCGATCGGAAAGGATAACTTTGAGGTGGTTTCGTACCCTACAATAATCTCTTCGTTTGTTCTCCACTATTAGTGACTTTGGAGTGACTCTTTGTTGCATGTTGAGGGATAGTTATATGATCCAATTATGTTATTATTGTTTAGAGAACTTGCACTAGTGAAAGTATGAACCCTAGGCCTTGTTTCAACGCATTGCAATACCGTTTGTGCTCACTTTTATCATTAGTTACCTTGTTGTTTTTATATTTTCAGATTACAAAAACCTATATCTACCATCCATATTGCACTTGTATCACCATCTCTTCGCCGAACTAGTGGACGTATACTGATTTACCATTGTATTGGGTGTGTTGGGGACACATGAGGCTCTTTGTTGTTTGGTTGCAGGGTTGCTTGAGAGAGACCATCTTCATCCTCGCCTCCACGGATTGATAAACCTTAGGTCATCCACTTGAGAAATTTGCTACTGTCCTACAAACCTCTGCACTTGGAGGCCCAACAACTTCTACAAGAATAAGGTTGTGTTGTAGACATCAAGCTCTTTTCTGGCGCCGTTGCCGGTGAGGTGAGTGCTTGAAGGTATATCTTTAGATATTGCAATTGAATCTTTTAGTTTCTTGTTTTATCACTAGTTTAGTTTATAAAAGAAAACTACAAAAAAAATGGAATTGAGGTTGCCTCATATGCTTCATCTTTTTAATGTCTTTCGTGAAAATGATGGGAAGGAAAATTGTGCTCAAGTACAAGAAGAAGAATTACATAGAATTCTTAGCATAAAATATTGAATGATGAGCATGATTGCAATGTTGTTAGTATGAATTATTTGAATACCCATTATGCTAATGATATGCAAAGCCACAAGCTCGGGGATGCTATGTTTGATGAAGATGATATTTTTAGTCCCCCAAGTTTTGATGAGAATATTTATTATGATGAAAGCATGCCTGCTATTTATGATGATTACATTGATGAAAGTGGGCTTGGAAGAGTGTCAACTTTAGAAAGTAATTATCCCTTCATTTTGGAGGATGTTGAATATTATTGTGATAATTATGAAAGTGGATTGGGAGAGGTCATGACTTTATTTAGTGATGAATCCATTATTTCGGAAGAGGTTCCAATTTATTATCAGAACAAAGTTGCTATCTATGATGTTTATTTTCATGACATGTATGCTATAAATAATAATGATAACCATGAAACTTGTCATCATGATTTTAATTTTCAATTGGATCATGCCTCACATGATAGTTAAGTTTGCTCCACTATTATTCACGAGAAGAAATTTGCTTATGTGGAGAGTAATAAAAATTCTATGCTTGTAGATCATGAAAAGAATGCTTTATGTGATGCTTATATTGTTGAATTCATTCATGATGCTACTGAAAATTATTATGAGGGAGTAATATATGCTCGTAGGAATTGCAATAATATCAAGTTTCCTCTCTATGTGCTTAAAGTTTTGAAGTTATGCTTGTTTTGCCTTCCTATGCTAGTTGATTATTGTTCCCATAAATTGTTTGCTCACAAAATCCTATGCATAGGAAGTGGGTTGAACTTAAATGTGCTAGTCATATTCTTCATGATGCTCTCTTTATGTTTGATTATTATCTTTTATGTGAGCATCATTGAAATCATCATGCCTAGCTAGGGCGTTAAGCGATAGCGCTTGTTGGGAGCAACCCAATTTTATTTTGTTCTTTTATTTTCGGTCCTGTTTAGAAATAAATAATCCATCTAGCCTCTGGTTAGATGTGGTTTTATATTTTAATTAGTGTTTGTGCCAATTAGAACCTTTTGGAAGACTTGGGTAGCGTCTTTATGATCATGCTGTAAAAACAGAAACTTTAAGCGCCCGAGATTAGCTTCCATTTTTTCTGGAGAGTGCTTTTAGGTTGATTCTTTTTGAAGATGATTAATAGATAAATTCCTCAGGTCCAAAAATTTATGTTAGAATTTTTGGAGTTCAAAATATCGTTTGATACAGATTACTACAGACTGTTCTGTTTTGACAGATTCTGTTTTCATTGTGTTGTTTGTTTATTTTGATGAACCTATGAGTAGTATCGGTGGGTATGAACCATAGAAGTTGGAATACATTAGATATTACACCAATATGAATTTAGAATGAGTTCACAACAGTACCTAAGTGGTGATTTATTTTCTTATACTAGCAGACTTCGAGGTTTTACTGTTAAGTTTTGTGTTGTGAAGTTTTGGGTAAAGATTCGATTGGCTATGGAATAAGGAGTGGCAAGAGCCTAAGCTTGGGGATGCCCAAGGCACCTGAGGAGTCTTGGATTAGGGGGTGTCAGGATAGCGGACTATAGCCTTGGAAGGACTCTGGACTGTGAAGATACAAGATTGAAGACTTCGTCACGTGTCAGGATGGGACTTTCCTTGGCGTGGAAGGCAAGCTTGGCGTCTGGATATGTAGATGTCCTACCATTGTAACCGACTCTGTGTAACCCTAACTCTATTGGTGCCTATATAAGCCGGAGGTTTTAGTCCGTGGGGCGAACTACAATCATACCATAGGCTAGCTTCTAGGGTTTAGCCTCTCTGATCTCGTGGTAGATCTACTCTTGTACTACCCATATCATCCATATTAATCAAGGAGGAGTAGGGTTTTACCTCCATCGGCGGGCCCGAACACAGGTAAAAACATCGTGTCCCTTGTCTCTGTTACCATCCGCCTAGGCATACAGTTCAGGACCCCCTACCGAGATCCGCGGTTTGACACCGACATTGGTGCTTTCATTGAGAGTTCCTGCGTATGCCGTCATCTTTAGGCTCGATGGCTCCTCCGATCATCAACAACGTCTGCGTTCGAGGTGAGACTTTTCTCCCGGACAGATCTTCGTATTGGCGGCTTTGCTGCTGGGCAATTAAGCAGCCATCTGGAGCAGATTAAGCTCGCCCTGGCCATTAGGTCAGATTTTAAAGTTTGAACTACGGTGACATCGCGGAGACTTGATCTTCGATGGGTTGAGCCATGTATCATCGCCCCCTTGTCACGAGGGCATGATCTGAATCTGCCGCGAGCAGTGTCACGGAAACGCACTAGAGTCCGCTCCGACCTTTAGCTTCGGGCCGGCCCGTGCCGATCGAGGGCAGTGGATGGACACCGCCTCGGGGCCTGCGATCTCGGCGATTGAGCCGTACACCTACCCTATCGCTGCGAAGCTCATGGCTCAAAGCGCGGACTCCTCTCCGGGCTCCGAGCCTTCAGCGCCCCTTGTCGAATCCGATTGAGCGCCGATCATAAATTCCTGCATCGCGGACATCTTTCGGCACTTCGCCCTTTGGCGACATTCTGAATTCACTAAAGTCTCTCTCTTTATCGGAGATCCCTGGCGGATTATGGTCGGAAGGTTGGGATCACGGACGGCGAGGAAAATCAAAGCCCACCACCACCCACCGTAGCCTTGTCGATGATTTAAGCGACATGCTCGACTTCGACTCGAACATCGGCGGTATGGGCGGCGATGAAGAGGCGACCAGAACCAGCGCCCACGAGGCCTTTGGAAACCACCTCGTCATCGACATATACATGGTGGACATCCCAAAAGATGGGAATGTCGATGGAACAGCGGAGGGCGACCCCTCAAGAAACAGCCTAAGCGCGGCGTCGGTGGCGCGCTCTAAATCCGCCATAGCAAAAGCGGTGATTCCGCCACGGGAGACAATAACACCGGGACCGGTGCGAAGACAACCCCTCCGGCCAGGATTCAGCGCGGGAGGATGGAGAAGCCAGCCCTCATGAGAGGCGGCGAAAGAGAGTGAGAGGCGATAATTACATGCCTCCCTCGAAGATGAGGCAAGCCTCGATGGCGACGAATTCTTCATGCACGAGGATCCCGTCGAACAAGGCGTTTCAAGCGCGAGCTCATGCCACGGCAAGCAGCCTCAAGAAAAAGCAGCAACAACTTAGATCTGACCAAGATTTGCTAGGTGACAAATGGACTGAAGTCCTTGCGGCGAACAATATGAACTCGGCGCCCCTCAAGAGCTACCCAAGGCGGCGGCTGCTACCTGATTAGAGGAGGAAGCACCCAAACCTACATCACGAGTGCATGATATGGCTGACCGGCCACCTCGTGGCGCGACGAAGGCCTCTCGGCCCTTAACTCAAGCCGCACCCGCGCCCGCTCAAAAAATACAAAGGCATGAAATCGCCCGGACACATGAGATATATTGGAGGACAAGGCAAAGCGGAACAAGATCGATCTATGGATCGCGCGTCGCCCACAACATGTGGCGATAACCGTCACGCCGGATATAACAACTCGGCCAGGCGAACCACGATGAACAAAGCTCATTTGAGCTGCGTCGTGATATAATATCTGAGCGCCGCACACCCACTATGCTTCACGGATGAAGTGATGAATCATCAAATTCCTCGGGGTTTCAAACCCGTAAACATTGAATCATCGATGGCACAACAGATCCTGCGGTTTGGATCGAGGACTATCACCTTCACATCCACATGGCCCATGGTGATGATCTACGCCATCAAATACCTCCCCTCAAGCAAAGGACCAGCCCGGCATTGGCTTAACAGCTTGCCGGCGAGTCAATTGGTTGTTGGGAAGACACGGAAGCCGCATTCTCGACAATTTCAGGGCACATATGCGACCACCGGGCGCCGATGACCTAAGCCACATAATTCAGCAGCAAGAGAATCGGCCGGACAATTGGACGGTTCCTAACCAAGAAAATCAAATCATCGATTGTCCGGATGTCGAGGCCCTTGCAGCCTTCAAACACAACATCCGCCACGGTGGCTTGCGGCACCTAGGATAGGAAAAGCGAAATCCATGGCAGCCCTCACAACACTCATGACCCGCTTTTTGCGTGGGAGAGGACAGCTGGCTAGCTCGTAGTAACAACATGACCAAGAGTCCTGGTAATTGGGATACCAAGGACAGCGATGGCGGTCGGCGTCGCAACAAGCACAAAGCGCGCGTGCGGCGATAATGCTGAGGATCGTCGATCAATAGCGGATTGAGCTCTAAACCGGTCGGAGGAAAAAGCCATTTAAAGAAATACTCGGGCCCGTCCAATTTGGACGAATACTCGATCGCTCGTGCGGATACATGGCACCCCGAAAAGCCAGCCAATCACGTACAGAGGTTGTTGGGTGTTCAAGCGAGCATGCAAGTTAAATGCAGCAGTGACAAGGGGCTGCATAGCGATGGCGAGGAAGAGCCCGACGCCCGAACAATAGAGGATAGAAGGGCTTCCCCCACAAGTGCGGACGGTGAACATGATATACACAACCCACATACCCAAAGGGGGCGAGCGTGCACTAAGGGGCGTGTATGCGATGGACCCACTCGCCCCAAAGTTCAACCCGTGGTCTTCTGCCCGATCACTTTTGATCGAAGGACCACCCACTAGCATCCGCCATGGCGGATTCGCGCGTGGTTCTAGACCCAATCATTGGGTTCACCTCACTAGAGTCCTAATGAATGGCGGCAGCAACTGGACCTGCTTTATCGGGATCGGTCGTAAAATGGGAATAGACCCATCTAAGATTAAACCCATGAAGCGACCTTCAAAGGCATCATACCAGGTGTAGAGGCCAAGCTACAGGAGCTCAGTTAAACTTGAAGTGGTCTTGGATCCCGGATAACTTCGGGCGAGGAGTTAAACTTGACATAGTCCCGTTCATGGCGGCTATCATACCTTTGCTCGGACGAACCACATTTGCAAAGTTCAATGCGGTGCCGCTCGCATATCTCAAGCTCAAGATGCGAGGTCCTCGAGTCATTACGGTCAATGGAAACACGAGCGCTCTCTCGGATGGAGGAGCATCTGGCTGACCCTCGCGGTGGAAGTACAAAGCAGCCTCTTAAAGGCAATTCTCGAGTCCGGCTATTAAGCGTCCGGACACCGTCAAGCGCACCGGAGTAACCTACAACAAGACCGCTTTGTACGTTCGAACACGCATAGCAATGCGGCCCAAGCCCCAGCCCTCGCGAAATTGCGAAACCAGTATTCTGGCGTACATAATTATGCTCTGGAAATACCATGGGCATAGGGAAGAACACGACCACGGCACGCCCAGAATGCGGCTCAACCGCACTAGGGGCTCCCAATTGTGTCCTACTTTTTTTTCTTTTTTTTTACTTTCAGGACTTCGTTCTCACGAAGCCTGTCCGACATTAAATTGCCGAACACACGATGCAACAGCCAGGAAAGCTGACTACGTCGAGTGTCGGTGGTCTCTATTCACGAGCAATATATCTGTTTTACACACCATCCAGCGCTTAACCACGGAGGGAGACATGTTAAAAAGTCCCTTCCCTTGCTTATCGCACTATTTGTATCGTTCTGCTCTTACTGCAGCCCTTTTGAATAAACAATATATAGCTTTTGCCTATTATTGATTTCCCTTTTTTATATATGTTCATTTATGACATTGTGCAACCGTACACTTTAGTGCAGACAATACACCGAGGGCTTAAGTACCCCATAACATGGTGTGATAAGTCCGAACACTTTCACAAGTCGGCACCCGAACTTATAGCATTATATCCATCGGCTCGAATCATGTCTTGGGTCAATAGTTGGGTTTGCGGCTCCATGTTTTGGTACCTTATGTTCCGTTATATCGGCTAAGGTAGCGCTGGGAGAACCAACTGCGATTGTGCCCGGTTGAGCTGGGTTAAGCACCTCGGTGGAGAAAGCTAAAACTGACCGTCATGATAGAGGCGAGAGCGATCGCTGTTCGAGAGGTTTTGAGTCCCTAAAGACTTATGCAGCTTAGGCGAGTCGGCATTGTCCGGCCTAGGTGTGGATGGCGCCCGAACTCGGTCTTTGAATACCGAGGGCTTCGGCGAAATTTAAAATTATAAATTCTATGGCTAAGTGAGTGTTCAAGCATTATAGTCCGGTTGCCTTGTTACGTTGCGTTGGCGCCTCCTCGAAGGACCCAAGAATGGGAACAAAGCGCTCAAGTTCATCGAACACCCGGCACTCGTGGCATGGGAGCTGAAGGCGACTTCGCCATCTCTCAAATTTAATACGGCCGCCTGAAGGTAATATTTTAAATTCAACAGTGTTGCTTGGCGCATATGAACAAGTTTTCAGCATCTGAGGATAACAAATGCGAGACTACTCAAAATTATATCTTTGGAGCATTCATCCGCTATAAGGCATGCACCCTTCAGGACGCCCTCATAATACATTTCATGCTTGCGATGCTCCTTCTTCGGTGTTGGTCCGTCCTTCACAAGCTTCTCAGCGTCCATCTTGCCCAGTGCACCTTAGCAAGGGCAAGGGCCCTATGGGCACCTTGATCGAGCCGGGCGGCTTGATGACTTCAACCCATGGACAGGTGTCCACCGGCCGCCTCACCAGCCCGAAGTAGCTCCGGGCATGGCTTCATTAGGCCACGGCCAGAACTATGAGGCCCTTTAGCCGGTGTCAAAACCGGTGGATCTCGGGTAGGGGTCCCGAACTGTGCGTCTAGGCGGATGGTAACAGGAGACAAGGGGCACGATGTTTTTACCGAGTTGGGCCCTCTCGATGGAGGTAATACCCTACTCCTGCTTGATTAATATTGATGATATGGGTAGTACAAGAGTAGATCTACCACGAGATCGGAGAGGCTAAACCCTAGAAGCTAGCCTATGGTATGATTGTTGTTAGATCCTCTGGACTAAAACCCTCCGGTTTATATAGACACGGATAGGGTTAGGGTTACAGAGTCGGTTACAATGGTAGAAATCTACATATCCGTATCGCCAAGCTTGCCTTCCACGCCAAGGAAAGTGCTATCCGGACATGGGGCGAAGTCTTCAATCTTGTATCTTCATAGTCTAGGAGTCCGGCCAAGATGATAGTTGACTATCGGACACCCCTAGTCGAGGACTCCTCGGTAGCCCACGAACCGGGCTTCAATGACGAGCGAGTCCGGTAGCATATTGTCTTGACATTGCAAAGCGGGTTCCTCTTCGAATACTTCATAGAAGATTTTGAACACAAGGATAGTGTCGGCTCTGCAAAACAAGTTCCACATACTACCGTAGAGAATAACTTTTGCACAGATCTGCGATGTATTCATGGCGTGACATCACACCACGGTCAGGCCTTTATATGAATCGTTTTATTGTTCCACCTCAGCGCGTTTAGCGAGGCGGTTTCCTTGGCACGTCTTATCAAAGCGTAGATCGTGCTCCCTTATTCCGGGATTCTCATCAATACGGACGTGGGTAACCCAACCATGCCCATTGGCACACCTCCTCTATCGAAGGCGAGTCCCAATCGACCACGGGGAGGGCTCTTGGTATTCAACCTCTTTATAATGAGACCAAGGCCCTCTTCTTTTTTTCACCCTCCATCGAATTCGCCTCGCGCTTCGAGTTCTAACACCCAAAGCTTCAGATTTAGGCGCTTCGGACCTTTGGCGATGTCGGCTCGACCAGCTCGGCGATGGATGTCTTCTTCCGTCACGAGAAGAAGATGTGCTAAAACTGTGAGCGCCCGGTATCTAACGGCAAGATTTCGCATAGGCTGCCTGCTCGGGGCAGGTCATTCCCACTCCAGGCAGCGAGAGCATGGTGTTAGTGTCTCACTTCCTTGGGGTTTAGGCTTCCAGCGGATCCCTTTGTCTTGAGGGCTCATGTTTTATTATGGGCTGGATTTCCATGACTTGAATCCAGTCCATCCTCCATATCTCGTCATTCATTGTCGTATGTGAAGCCTTCCTCCATGTTACCCCTCACTTTGGATTGTGGCTCAAGACCTTCAAGGTGGAGCGAAGATGATCGAGGGCAACAAGCGAGTCTGGAGGCGGTCATAAGCAAGTGTGTTGATGCTCCGTGGCCGAGGCTCTTTTCAAAGGAGCTTGGTTTGTGGCAATGGGAGTGGTTTTATATCACCGCTCCCGGGGCACCAAATGGAGTGGCGCCACTCGCCTTCCTCTCGGAGTCCACCACAGCGGTGGCATCATGGGTCAACGGGGGCTCGTTGAGGGGCCGTCAGGGCGTTCCTACATTGCGGGGGCCGTGTTGAGACCTCAAGAAAGAGATCAATCTGGTCATGGCGGGCGCAGAGTTATGCTGATTCGGCACCTTCGCCCTGCAAGCGTCGCCCCCTCATGCAGTGGGAGTTTAATCCGGAGGGACCACGAGCTCTCCAACATTTTATGGGCGCGGCGCCCAGGAGATGTACAAACTGTTCTTGGATCACAAGAGAAGTGTCCGGGACTTGACCGAGGGCGCGGAGTCTAACTGCAATCACCCGGATACTCAAGTAAGTAACCTGTAACGGACAAGCTGTTCATTCATTTATCATATATATATGCCCTTTAAGGAGCCGTTTCTTGAGCAGAGTGGATAGCCAAGGCAAAGTTGATAAGGTGTCCGGCTCCCTCCAGGAGACCACGCGGATCCCATCTTGACCAAGATGTTGAAGGCGGCGCCTTTTAAAAGAAAGCGAAGGGGGCAGGGGAAGCAACTGCCTCCGTGAAGGAGGCTTTCAAGAAGAGGGATCGGGATCCTCCTCCAAGGGAGAAGAGGACCGCTTCGAAGACCGGAAGCCAAGGCCTCAAAGCGGGGAAAAGTCTTCGTCGAGAAAGTCCGTGGCTGGGAAGTCCCCAGCCGCACTATTTACCCAAGGGATCAGCCCTCTAGCGAGCCGTAAGGAAAAAGAGGGTCTGTAAATAAAGAACATCCTGTATTTATTTAGAAGATAACGAAATTGTACCTTGTAGTTCGGATCTCAGCCCTTCTCCATGAGCTTCGTCTTGAGGATCTTCGTCCGGAGATGATAAAAGCAACGCCTCCACCTATCGGCGCCTTCGTGCGGCGGGCGACGACTGAAGTGTCGTCACGGAGAGTTTCCCCTAGTCGGCGGGGCCGGACGGTCAGCATCAAGCCCAGGCGTGCGGTCGGAGAGGCTGAAGGACCTGCTCGGTGAGTGTATATCTCAGAAGATCACCGTGTGCTAATAGCTCACGGTAATTGAAAAAATTGCATCCGCTGAGGCGGATTGCATGAAACCGCGAAGTTCTTGGCGGGGTTTGAGTCTGAAAAAAATGATGTACCTTCAGCGAGTTATGCATATAGAATCATACTGTATAGATAGTAGCCCTGAGACTCGGTATCTGTCTGGCCGATAGCGTGCCGAGATCATAATCTCGATACTAACATGTCGCCGTTCCTATGTAGGTGGCGGGCGTCCGATGGCTAGCGGACTGATGAATTGCTGAACTAAGCGGCAACTTGGAGGCGGGCACATCGCGCTGGTCAATAAAAGGTTTGACGAGTCACAAGGTATCACGACTTCTCCGCGGACACTGGTAAGGGAGCTTGGCGCCTATGCCTTACTACTTGTATGCTTTGATGCGAGCGGTGCGCTGCTTGTGGAGAGGCTGCGGGCGGAAACTTACGAGCTAAAGAGCAAGCCGAAAAGTAATGCATCAATTTAAAAGGCGGAGAAGAGCTGAAAGCGAGCGGGCTGCTCCTTTGCCAAGCAAAGAGAAATGGCTGATTTGGCCGGCTGAAGAATACTACCGACCGCTGCGAGGTTCTTGAAAAAAAAACGTCAAAGCGGAACAAGAGACCTAAAAAGGCCACCGCCCGAATCAAGGATGCCCGTTCCGCTATGAGTGCTGCCAAGGAGGGCTGAGTCGGGCGGGGATATTGCGGCTGGAAAACCGTTTACTGCTGCGGAGAAATATATGGATCAAGTATGCTCGGTTGGACAAGCTGTGGAGTTCGGAGGATGCTTATCTGGACTTAGCGGCGGCGCTGCGGGCAGCGATTGAGCACTTCAGAGGCGGAAGGGGCACGAAGGAAGAGCTATTTTGGTCGCCAATTCCATAGTCCGGGCGTCCTCTTCCGTTGACCGATCGGTTGGCGAATGGGCGAGCTGAATCGATTATCCGGACTTGCCATGAAGCATGTCATGACTCATTTGTGGCGGGCGGACCGAAGAGTTATTTTGGCTTAGTGCAGCGGTTCCTTGAGTGCGGTACAGCGTATCGACACAATGAAGCGGTCGGCGTGTATTGAGGGCGGATGGATCTTGCCGTGTCAAGGCATCTTGGGCTGAGATGAAGGCCACCGATATTGCGTCCCAGATCCGGACGACGGCAGTACCGGTCGGCGCTATTTTGAGAAGTTCTTCGGCGCTCGTTTAATAGAGACGCGATGCTTTCGAAGGATGTTATGTTTGAATGACATGTATAATTTTATGAAACAACGTTTCAATTTAATGTAAACTTTTAAACTTGTGCCTTCAAGTAGTAAACTACCTCCTGTCTTGGCCGTTGATGTATATATGTATATAACTTTGAAAGATGGCAGTCTTGACTAGCCCCACACATAGTCGCGGGGTGTTCTAAAAGTCGCACTTTCACATAATCAACGTCTTGGTCCTATAAAGGAGGTGGTAGCGTAGCAAAGTAGAGCAACGGACTATAATGCTTTATCACTTTCACTTAGCCATAGGAGTTCGATGGTGGGGCTACTATATAGCCCACAGAGATACCCGCACTCTCCCAATTGAAGTGCGTATGTGCCTGACGGGAAGCAGTCCTTCTTTAATGCGGAGAATTCTAAACATTCCGGTGAGTCATGAGTGGTTGACCAGTCTCTCACTATATCATGGCAGTCAGTTTTCGGCTTTCTCTCTTGAGGTGCTCGCCCGGCGAACGGGAGCTGTCGCGATAGTTCTCACAGTGTCGCGTTAGGCGATAGAAGCGGAGCATGGCAGCAAAACACGGGGCAGGCAAACCCAACATTTGACCAAAGACATGATTGGAGCTGATGCATATAAGGCCCTAACTTCGAGGCGCGAACACTCCCTAAGGTATTTGGTCTTTTTATAAGCGGGCGAACAATGCCCTTGGTAACAAGCCCTGGTGTCAGTGCGTGCAAACTTCTGCGGCCCGATGCCAAAAGCGCTGACCTCCTCCTCGGTTATAATAAGAGATCGGGGATGAGTAACAACAAGAGCAGTGAAAAAAGGTTTTGCGGGGTCTTAATCTGAAAAGAATCCTTAGCGGGTCCCTGCTGCGTCTGCGCTGTGTCTCCGTTGTGCGTATCTGGGCCAGTATATGCAGCGTTCATCGTAAAAGAGGAACTTAGTTTGAAAAAGATCGGCTAAAATGTAATTGGAAATAAAATAGAGTATGATTCAAAATGAGTAAAATTGAGCTTTATTGTTTCTTGTTGTACATCGTGGAGCCCTTGTAAAGGGGTAATTACGGCTAGTAAGCATCATGTTTATTATGCCGGACTCGCATAACCGTGTCCAGGAGTGCTGAACGACCTACTTTAGGCGCTTTTGGCCAGTAAGGCCGTATTAGTGTGAGGCTGTTAAGGCAGTCTCACATTCTTTCCTTGAGGACACGCGCAGCTTCCCTTTAATGAAATGATGCCTCGTGGACGGGCATTTTAAGTTTAAGAGATGCATAATGCGGTATTGCGTTAAAGCGGCGAAAGCTTGGCGTCCAGTAGTGCTTGATGGCTACTTTTAAATGGGGCGATGTGGAAGACCAACTTTTCCGGCGGAAGTTGTCGGGTGAGCGAACATAACTTCCGGTAGTAGGGAGCCCGTACAATGGGCATATGTGCTGGCATTATTCCTTGGAAGGAAGTGTTGCTATGGCTAATCCTGTTTGGGTTTATCCCCATGTTGCGGATTGTGTCCTGATATAGCAGGTTTAAATCACTGCCGCTGCCCATTAGGACTTGCATAAATTGAAGACCGTCGATTATATGCTCTAGTATCAAGGCAGTCCATCCTGCGTTCCGAATACTTTCGGAGTAGTCCTGATGGTCGAAGGTAATTGGTTTTGACAACGGTGTTGGGACTCATTTGGGGTAGATTGTGCGGTAGCGTAATTCAATGGGTGCCACTCTTTTCCCCTTTTATTACTTGAAGTAAGTTTACTGTTTTGACCTCTTGTGGGAAATTCTTTTTGTTTTTCAGGCTCTGCTTGTGGTGCTCGTCATCATCCTCACTTGGTGTGTCGAGCCTTGTGTTCGGCGTTGAGTCGCGGACTGCTTGAAAGACAACAATCTCTGTGGGTATGGTTTGCGAGGCTTCCGGAAGTCTTGTGGATTTGGCATATCTTGTCCAAGATTTTGTTTAAGTTGGATAGCTCATCGCTATTATCTTTAAGGGGCAACTTTTTTATTGTTCGCCATGAGCTTTTGAATCTGGCGTTATTGGCGCTCTTTGGACCGTTCCCTTAATCCGGCGCTGGTCCTTGCTGCGTCGTGGTTTCCCATTCCATCCCTGACTTGGATGTACTTGGGTCGCTGGTACTGCATCTTGCTAGCCAGCTATCCTCTCCATAAGCGGGTCATGAAACTTGTTAGTGCAGCCATTGTTCTTGGCTTTTCTGGCCAAGGTGTCAGGCGAACCATTACGTCTCGGGACGTTGTGTTTAAAAGCTGCTAAGGCTTGGCGTCCGGACAATCGACTATTTGGTTCTTTTGGTGAGAACCTCTTCCAGAATTTTCGAGCTGACTCTCCGGGCTGTTGGGTTATGTGACTTAGATGCGTCTGCGAGGTGGGACATAGGTTCCACAGAAATTGGCGAAAAGCATCCTCAAGCTCTTCCCAAATACCAATGGTGTTTTGGGGAGGCTTTTAAGCCAATGCCGGGCTGGCCCTTTGAGCTTGAGGGTAGGTATTTTATGGCGTGGAATCATCTCCTCGGCCATGTGTATGTGGAGGATATAATCCTCAATCCAGACTCTAAGTGCTGTTGTTTGCGTCGTATGCCTCTATGTTTACGGGCTTGAATCCCTGGAAATTCATGATCCAGCACCTCATCGGTGAAATATAGAGGTGCTTGGCGCCCTGTATTTGGGTGTGCCGTGATGTTGGGATATTTGGCGTGTTGTATTGCTGCGAAGAACTTGTTTCCTTGGCCCGTAGATAGATCTAAGCTGGGCCATCCTTTTGAGTCTGAATCCTTATGCGGATCGCGTGCGGCTTGTGTCTTGGCGCGCTTGCCGCTCGTTTGCCATGTGGTCGTCTATCCAACCGGCGGCCTCTTTGTTTTTGATCATGGGGCTCTCTGACCTCCTCCTTGGTCGAGCGTAGTTTTGCGCTTTGGGTAGCTCTTTGCTTGGCGGTTGTCGCCATATTTATCGCATTGTTGAGTAATTTACTCCATCTCATTGGTCGTCTTCCGGCTGTTACGAGCCTCTGTTTACGCTTTTTCAAGCTGCGGCATGATAGCGAGGAGCTCTTTGTGGAGTTCTTGATCAATAGCGTGTCCGGCGTGAGATCGTCCGGGTTGTTGTCCTTGCCGGGGGGCGGGTTGTTTGTCAAGTTGGCCTGTTCGGATGGTTGCTCAATGGCATGTTAAGTAAATCGGCGGCTCACCCTGCTCTATGGCTGGGTCTGTGTGGGTGCTATCTTTGTCGGTGGGGTTTGAGTGGGCGCTTACGCCGCTGCTTTGGACTTCGAGGAATTTTCTTCGCGAGCATCTCGTGGTTCCTCGTTATCGCTTCCCTTAAGTGTGTCCTCCATATATATATAAGTAAGTTGAGGTGGCCATCCGATTGCCCGGTGGGCGCTGGTTCTTAATCGTCTCGGCGTCGTCGTCCATGTCGTCGATGTCCTCGGTCGAGAATCGAGCATGTCTGTTAAGTCATCGATAGTGGCTACAAAGTGGGTGGTGGGTGGGCGTTGAATTTCTTCGTCGTCGAATCCCAACCTTCACGACCGTGAATTGGCCAGGGCTCCCACGACAAAGAGAGACTTTAATGAGTTCAGGATATCGCCAAAGGCGAGTCTTTGAAAGATGTCCTGGCGGTGAACTCCATAACGGCGCCGGTCGGATTCGGTGGCGGTATGAGGAGGTTGGTCCGGAAGGAGTCCGGCACCGAGTCCACGAGCTTCGCGAAGGACAGGGATGGTGTTGGCTCAATCGCCGTAGAGATTTCAGCCCCCGGTGTCAACCAACCGTCCTCGATCGGTGAAACCGGCTCGGATTAAGGGTCGGGCCGGGCCTGGTGCGACCTCGAGGGCCTTGTTCGGCGGCGAGCTAGATCGTGCCCATCGAGGCAGTCATGCGGCATGCTCGGCGTGGCTCGAATCCGTTGAAGATCAAGTCTCCGCGGACATCGGCCCGTATAGTTCGACTTCAAATCTGACGATGGCCAGCGTAGCTTCGATCTGCTCCGGATGGCCTAAGCGAATTGGCCCGCGATTGCAAAGCCCGAATATGAAGATCTGTCCGGGAGAAAAGTCTCACCACTGGATGCGTCGTTGCTGATGATTGAGCGAAGCATCGGGCCTATAGGTGACGACACGGAGGAACAATCAATGAAAGCACCAATGTGGTGTCAAAACCGGCGGATCTCGGGTAGAGGTCCTGAACTGTCGTCTAGGCGGATGGTAACAGGAGACAAGGGACACGATGTTTTACCCAGGTTCGGGCCCTCTCGATGGAGGTAATACCTATTCCTGCTTGATTAATATTGATGATATGGGTAGTACAAGAGTAGATCTACCACGAGATCGAGAGGCTAAACCCTAAAGCTAGCCTATGGTATGATTGTTGTTAGTCCTCACGGACTAAAACCCTCCGGTTTATATAGACACGGATAGGGTCGAGGGTTACGCAGTCGGTTACAATGGTAGGAAATCTACATATCCGTGTCGCCAAGCTTGCCTTCCGCCAAGGAAAGTCCTATCCGGACACGGGACGAAGTCTTCAATCTTGTATCTTCATAGTCTAGCAGTCCGGCCAAAGATGATAGTTCGGCTATCCGGACACCCCCTAGTCCAGAACTCCCTCACCCTTCATGGCCTGTTCGGCCAGCTTATGGAGCTCGACCAGCTGCTTCAACTAGTCGCTTAAGGGCACCGGGTGTCCGGCCTCAGCATACTGAGACCAGAACACCTTCTCCGTCGAGATTCCCTCCTCGTCTTGTAGAATGCGGCAGCATCAGCCACACTGCGGGGCACATCTGCGAATGCTCCTCGAGAGCTCCGGATTCGGGTAAGTAACAGATAATTCACTTTCACATGCTTGCTTTGCATATAGAATGCCTTACCGTCGCTATCTTCTTCATCGCCTCAATATCTGGAGGGCTTTTTCTTGCCGGCCTTAGCAGCCTTGGCGCTCTCAAGGGCCGTGGTGACTCGGACTCTGAGTCTTTGAGTCACGCTCCAAACTCGTGTTTTCCCATGAGAGCCTAGAGCTCTTGCCGCACCTCCGCCACCCGCGCCTCCTGCTTTTCTCGCTCGGTGCGCTCCGCGGCCGCATTGCTTTTGGCCTTGGACACCGCCTCCTTCAGGGTCGCCACCTCGTTCGTGGCCCCTGCAGTATTCACATTATTCCTGTCATTTTTTGCAAACACATCTTTTAAATACTCCCATAAGGTATTACTTACCTTCCTTGTCCTCGAGCTGCTTTTTGGCAAGTCGGAGCTCGTTCTCGGACCGCTCAAGGCTCTGCTTTAATGCATCAACCTCCATGATCGGTCGGCGAGAGGTCGGCGCAGCCTGCATTCCCATATTGACATACTTATGTTAGACTCCTGCGTATATCTTTTTAGATCCTCATTTCGGCTATTTCTTAAATACATACCTCAAAGCCCGTTAGAAGGCTGGCACAGGCTTCAGTCAGCCCGCTCTTGGCGGACTGAACTTTCTGGATCACCGCACTCATAACAGAGCGGTGCTCCTCGTCGATGGAAGCGCCGTTAAGCGCCTCCATCAAATCATCCGGTGCCTCCGGCTGGGCGGAGGTCACCGGCGTCATAATCTTGCCCTTCTTACGAAGAATTGCTTTGTCGGACTCGGAACCATTGAAGGTTCGGTATGGAGTCCGGCACGGGGGCGAACTTGAGGCCCTTGAGGGTTTATCCCTTGAGCCCAGGTTCGAGGTCGCCTTCTGGCGCCTCCATAGCCACCTCCTCCTGGCTGGGCCCTTTGGGACTCCACCCAGCGTCATCCGTGGCGGGAGGAGGCGAGGCGGTCGGGAACTGTGGTGCTATTCACCTCCGGCGAATCCGAGGAGCCGCTCGGCAATCGTCGAGCCCATCCTAGGCGGGCTGCATGGTTATATTTGGCGTTATAAGATGTTGTCGACAAATGAAGCACCATGAGTTATTCCGGTATCCAGGACACTTACGATTTCGCCAGGGGCTTGGTCCTTGGAGCCCACCCCTCTTCGCCGTCCTTGGCATTGGTGGTGTAGTCCGGAGGAAGGGTCCTTCCCTTCTTGGACCCTCCGGCCTCCCTAGTTGAGGCGGCCTTCCTTTTCTTCTCTCCCCGGCTGGGGAGAGGCCTCTTCCTCCTCCTCGTCTTGGCGGGGAGAGTCCGCCCTCGGCATCATCGGACGGCGACTCCGATGCTTTTGGCGCGGGAACTCCTTGAGTTCCGTGGCCTTCTTCTTAGCCTTCTTTTTCGGCACCACGTGAGGTGCGGAACCATGTAACCCGTCAATAGGGTGTCCGCTGGGTCATCGGCAAAGGGCGGACAGCTGATCTATTCGGACGTCTTCAGCCGATCTGTCAAAGGTGAGGAGTTTTAGATCCCGCGCGAGTCAAACTATGAAAAAAGAGTCCGTAAAGGGTAAAATAACTTACCTCGCTGGCTTGATGCTGCGAGCTGAATCCGCGATCTTGATGGCGGATCACGGGAACCGGCGCCCTTGAACAACACCTTCGAGGCATCTTCGTGCGTAGTGTGAGAGAGCGGCTCAAGATCGGTGTTGTGCGGATCAAACTCCCAAAGTTGAAGGCCCGTTGCAGGGCATGGGAGAATCCGGCGGATGAGCATCACACGGATTCGTTGACAAGCTTGAGATTCTTGTCCGCGGGTTTTGGACCGCGAGTTTGGAGTCGGCCAGCTCTTCAGAATTACCCACGCCCGGCCGTCTCTTTCCATGAGGTGAGCCGTGTGGAGAAGCCAGATCGGAATTCGGGGTGCGTCGCCCATTGAAATCAGCGGCTCGGTGATGTAGAACCACCCGATTGCCACCCTTTATGGTCTCCACAAAGGAGCCCTCGAGCCATAGGGCGTTGGCCATCCTGCCCATGGCACCTCCGCACTCCGCTTGGCGGCGCCACTACCTTGACTTGACATTGAAAGTCTTCAGCCATAAGCGAAGTGGGGTAGGATGCGGAGGAAGGCCTCGCACGATGATAAGCGCCGAGATATTGAGGATGAAATTCAGGGCGGATCATGGAAATCTAGGCCGTGGTAGAACATGAGCCCCGGACGAATTGGTGAAGTGGAAACCCTAGTCCAGCGGAGGAAGTTGGGGAGGAACACCACCCTCTCATGGGGCTGGGGGTGGGGATGAGCTGCCCCTCGTTGGGGAGCCTATGCGATGTTGCGGACAAGTATCCGACCTTCCGCAGCTTTTTGATGTGCCCCTCCGTGACGGAGGAGGCCATCCACTGCCTCCCGCTCGGTCATAGTTGGAGAAGGTTGATGTGGGATGTGCGGACTTGGGGCTGGAGCTCGAGTGCGGAAATGGATAAGCAAAGGAGGAAGAAGGCGTGTGTGAAAAAGCGGATCCTTATCCCCTTATATGGATGGACAAAGCTATCGTCCCCCAGCTTTGATAAAACTTAAGCTTATCTCCAAAGCCGTAATCAATGGCGCGGTTGGGTTACCCACACCCGTATTGATGAGAATCCGGAATAAGGGGACGATCTACTGCTTTGACAAGGCGTGCCAAGAAACCGCCTCGCTAAACACGCTGAGGTGGGACAGTAAAAACGATTTGAATAAAGGCTTGGCGTGGTGTGATGTCATGCTTTGCGGAATCGTCGGTAGATTGAACTTATGTAAATGTTATTCTCTCTCTCGGTGGTATGTGGAACTTATTTTGCGAGCGGACACTATCCTTGTGTTCAAAATCTTCTATGAAGTATTAGGAGGAGGAACC
>JAHIAM010006820.1:0-89473 GCA_021605205.1 Aegilops longissima
ACAGAAAATAGAAATGGAATTAAAAGGAAGAAGCTCACGGCGATTACTGCGCAGCCCAACGCCCAGCCTTTCCCCCCCCTCTCGCTCGCTGGCCCGGTTGGTGGCCCAGCCCACCAACCGCCACGCCGCTCGTCGCCTACCTCTGCCCATTAAGCGAGGAGGTTTCTGGCGATCCGCGCCGAGCTTCGCCACCTCCTCCCTCCCGGCCTGCTGGCTCCCCCTCGGCTGGAGGCGCCACGCGCCTCCCGAACCCCTCGTCCTCTTTCCTCTCTCCTGGACCCCATTTCCTCCTCCGCTCCCCTCTCTCGCTTGGGACCGGCCGCCCGTCGCCGCCCCTCGCTGCCCTCGCGGCCACGCCACCCTCTCTCCTCCCGTCATGCCCACGAGCTCCGCCTCGACCTCCTCCTCCTCCCACCCGAGCCGCGCCCCCTTGAGGGCGCCTCAAGCACCCTCCCAGACCCTTCATCCCCTCGGGTGCCGGAGATTTCCATCGCCGCCCGCTTGCTCCGGCCCCTCCCAGAGCCAGTGACCACCCTGCGGAACGCGGTGAGCTCCTGCGCCCTCGCCCCTCTTCCCGGCTCGTTCCCCTCCTCTAGCCACCGATTCCACCATGGCCTGAAGCCCGCCTTGTGCGTGCCTCGTCGTCGCCCGGCGTGGCTAGAGCCCCAGTGGCTCAAGCCAACCCCACCTCCGTGCTCAGCGCAGCACCGGAGAACGTATGCAGCGCCAACACCCCTAAGCGCCTGCATCGCCTAACGCCGTTGGCCGAACTCCGCGGCCGCCTCTGACGTCGCCGGCGTCGATTCAAACCGCCGAGCTCAAACCCCTCCACCAAGAGCTTGGCTCGTCCTCGGCTCCATTTAGATGCTTTCCCGATCCATTTGGTGGCGGAATGGCAAAATTCACTTGCGCGCCGGCCGCGTGGCTTCGCCGGCTGAGCTAAGCCGACAGCCGCGTGGACTTTGACCTCGGGTGGGCCCGGTTGACTCTCTGAGTCAATGACAGTGGGGCCCAGTTCCACATTTAATAACTAGGTTTAGTTTTAATTAAAATCTAATTAAGTTAATTACTCTGACACGTGGGACCCACTGCCAGTTTGACCTGGACCGCTCCAGTTGACTTGCTGACGTCACGCCTCTGTCATGTTGACGCAATAATGATTTCTGGAATTATTTTAATTCAGGAAATTCCAGAAAATACTCTAAACTTCAATAAATCATAGAAATTCAACCGTAACTCGGATTGAAATAATTTATATATGAAAAATGATCAGAAAAATATGAAGAATCTGTTTATGCCATGATCATGCATGTTTGAACAAGTTAACCTCACTGAATAGGATGAATCATGATTAGGGTAATTTATGAAATAGCATTTGGAGTTGGAGTTCAACCTTGTTTGAATTCCACTTCAACTAACTTGGATTACTATTGCATTAGGTGAATTCAGTACCTTAATATGACATGTCATTCATGTGAATGTGCATTGCATTGATTGTGTTCTTTCTCAATTGCCGGTGTTTGTCCCTCCGGTGAGCGATGTCACAAGCGATGAGTTCGATGACACCGATGAAGAACTATATTATCTTGAAGTGCCGGCAAGCAAAACCCCTTGTTCATTCGATATAATCCCACTCTCTCGCTCCTGCTCTATTTTACTGCATTAGGACAACAACGACTCATGTGTTACTTGCTGCGGTAGCTGAACCCCTTGATCCTTTGCATGACTGTCATTCCACGATAATTAGATGAAACCCACTAGCATGAGTAGGAATTGTTTGAGCCATGTTGTGCCTACTCATTTATGCTTGTTTGTCATGCCTGCTCTGCTTAGAGTTGAGTCGGGTGCGATTCATCGGGAATGAATTGGAATTGTTATGAACATGTCCTATTGTGTGTGAGCTAAGTGTGTGAACACGATTTGGTAAAGGTAGAGGTGAGAGGCCATGTAGGAGTACATGGTGGGTTGTCTCATTGAAACCGTCCTCGAGAACTGAGTTACGTGTTTGTGATCCATGAACAGTTACTACCACACATTGGGTTCGGTGCTTCGACCCTCTCGACTTATTAATCAACTTGATCTCTGTCCGGGAGTTGCAACTAGTTTACGGTGTTTGTAGGTAGTGTTAGTAGTCTACCAAGTGGCACCGATGCAAGTGGGCTTGGGACAGAGACTAAACCTGATGTACGGTGTACCAAGTGGCACCGGTTGGTGGGCTTGGGAACCCTGCTCACATCGTTTGGGGCCGTGGCGACACCCGGCGGATCTCCTTGCGGATGGAACCGAATAGGAGATAAACACTGGGACGAGAGACTTGTGTGGTTAGTCGGTCATGGCCGACTCCCTCGCCCGGCTTCCGCTTGAAGGTTGCGAGGTACATGGCGATGTATAGAGGCGATAAGTGGCGAGGCGTGTGTGAAGAAGTACACCCTGTGGGGTTATCATTATCTATTGAATAGCGGATTCCTCGGATATGGAAACTTGGACCCTTGCATAGTTCATAGACAAGTGAAAGTGGATACTCTAAAATCGCAAGATAAGCGTGAGTGCTATGGATGGCGTTTCGTGGGTAGGCGGGAGGCGGATCCATAGTGGTGTATTGATATGGTGAATATGTGGACTCGTGTGCGCCACCTCAAAAGAGTTACTTGCGATCGTAGTTCGGGATAGCCACCGAGTCAAAGCTGGCTTGCTGCGGTCAAACTCCACCACCCCTTTTGATAATGATGCATATGTAATTAGATTCGATGTAGGTCTTGCTGAGTACAATTGTACTCACGTTTTCTTATTATGTTTTGCGAGAGGCGTCGGTCTCGCTAGTAGTTCCACGTGGACTTGACGTTTAGCTTGTTACCTCAGCTACGATCTTGTGCCTCGGCAGGATCGGTAGATAGTCGGGCTTCTCGGCCTTTTCATTTATAGTTATGCGTACTTTCAGACATGTTTAGCTTCGCTTGTGCTTTGACTTGTATGCTCACGAGTGTTGGGTCATGAGACCCATGTTTGTAATATCTCGCTCCTCGGAGCCTAATGAATAATATTTGAGTCGTGAGAGTTATGTTGTGATGCCATGTTGTATCTCGCATATTGAGCATAATGTGTGTATGTTTGAAATGCTTGGTATGTGTGGGATCCGACAAACTAGTTGTTTATCCTTGGCAGCCTCTCATATGGGGAAATGTAGTCTCGTGCCTCCGGCGATAGTAGTCGCTTCTGGCCGGTTCACGAGTCCTGCTAGCCCAGACTCTGCTTGGACACTTGGCTGGCGGCATGTGTTTCACCGTTCCTATATACATCCCTTGAAATGTCACGCGGTATTATTCGAGTCCTGCCTAGCACTGCTACAGCCGGGATACGGAGTCTGTTAGCCAGTGCTACAGCCCGAATATATACGTTGATGACCGACATGCTCGATGTGATTCATGTATACTGTCCCCATAGGTTAAGCGCGCTTTGGGTTCACGACTAGCCATGTCGGCCCGGGTTCTTTGTCATATGGATGCTAGCGACACTATCATATCTGTGAGCCAAAAGCGCAAGCGGTCCGGGCCATGGTAAAGCGACACCCGTGGGAATACCGTGCGTGAGGCGCAAAGTGATATGATGTGTTACATGCTAGATCGGTGTGACCTAGAATCGGGTCCCGACAATTGAGGCTGACATGAGGTTATATCCTAAAGACTCAACAAGCATGACTTTGTCCATGTGCATGTCCTTAGAGATAGCGACCTTACCAAGTCCCAATACGACTTTTGCCTTTGTCGGCAAAAGATGATATGCTTCGAGATGTGGCGGTGATAAGGAGCATCCATCAATAGATTCTTGTCACCCGTCATGTGATTTGTACATCCACTATCGAGAACCCACTCGGTGGCTTTGGGTTGATCATCCTGCGGATGAATTAGTACAACTTACGATCTCATATACTTCATCGATGAAGAATATGATATCAAGTTCATCAGATGAATTTCATCGGTCGATATTCAGATAAGCAAGTATGAGGGCGTGTGAAATGAAAGTTCATTTCATCATGATTAGCTGCGTCCTTTCGAGCAATTTTGTGAGGCCCCAACAAATTCTTGAGACGTTGAGGCACGCCCGGAGACTGACCCTCAGAAGAGATTAGTTCTTTTCTTCACCACCCACATCGAAGGGGTGGCAAAGAGTTCATCACTCTGCGAGCACCATATGAGAATGGTGGCATAGAGGCCAAACCATTTCGTTTCACATAAGAGGGGTTAGGGTAAGCATATGAATAAGCGAGTAATTCTTGAGGACTTATGAACATATTGGTTTGAAGAATAATGCACATATTCATAGCCCTTAGCTCTACCTGCGAGACAGAGTTGTTAGCACGATGATAATCATATGAGGACTTTGATCCTTTTGAGGAATTTGATCCACGTGAGGAATTTGGTCCGTATGAGGACTTGGATCCATATGAAGAGTTTGGTCCATATGAAGAATTTGATCTGGGGTTCCTTTTCTTCCTTTGGTGGTGTCATGAGGACATTCACTGAAGATTTTCAAGGCACTCCTTGGGAACCCAGATTTTCTTCATAGGGGACCGTTCTGCGATTAGTGCCAACATATCTAGCAAATACTTCACCATTCTGATTTTGAACAGCTTATAGTTTGAGTCAAATGACTCATCAGCGAGAATGAGAAATTAGCATGTGAAGCCAGATAAGGTAGATGGATCAAGCTGGAGGTCCTTTGCAGCAACCCATGAGGTTTTGGGATCTTGCTCGGGCTTCGATCGTTCCATCGACATTGAGTTTCCTCTCAAAGGCAATACCCTCTATCCTAGGGTTTCTGTTGAGGATCGCTTTTAAGCACATCACAAAAAGTCGATGCCCTTTGAGGCTTTTGTACATGCTGTCATGTACAATTCCTTCGATCTGCATCGTCGATAATACTAGCAATGTCCTCGGATGAGGAATTAGTGATAGCGAGGCGGTGAAGAATTTATAACAGTTGAAGCATTTGAACATTGGTGAAGAATTAGCGATTCACGTTCAATGCACTTTAAGCATGGAGGAACAAATTCTTCTTGAGAAGCGCTGATTTGTTGAGCAAGTAATGAATCGCGCTCCTTCGAAGATCTTCATAACTCACTCTTAGCTTCTCAAGATCTTGCTTTCTTTGAAGAAATTCATAAGAAAGTTTCTCATGATCGAGATAAGAGAGTGTTATGATGACCTTGAAGGATGTCAAGCCTAGGCTGAACTTTCGAAGATTTTCAGTTAGGGCTTGAGTGCGATCCATTCTTCACCTAACATATCATCACTCTTATCTAGCATGTTTTGAACCTTTTCAAAAGCCCTTTGTTGTTTTATAGCAATCTTAGCAAGTTTAGAGTAGTTGGGCTTAAGATCCTCATCGATTCATTTTCCTTTGGATTGGAGGAGGTGAAATTGAGTACCTTGGCACCTTTTGCCATGAAGCAATAGGTGGGGCGTAGTCATCATTTTCCTCATCGAGGTTTGTCGGTAGTCGGTTTCTTGGCGTTGAAGATGGACTTGCTAACATATGCGATAGCAAGAGCAGGACTAGCCACACCAGATTCGGATTCTTGGACTCCTCCTCTTCCTCATTTTCCTCGATTCAGCTTGAGTCCATTTCCTTGCCAATGAATGCCGAGCCTTTTTGGAGCTGCTCTTCTTGTGAGAAGAAGGCTTTGAGGATTTTGATGATGAAGATTTGGATGATTTCTTCTTCTTCTTCACGTCATCGAGGCGTAATCCTTGTGTTTCTTCTTTCTTAATTCCTTTTCCCATCGAGGACAATCTTGGATATAGTGACCAGGTTTCTTGCATTTGTGGCAAAGTCTTCGCTTATAGTCACCGGATGAGGAATCACTTTGCTTCTTGAGGATTTTCCAAAACGACCACGCCTTGTGAATTTCTGGAATTTCTTCACGGCGATTGCTAGCTCTAGCCAAATTCTTGAGGATCTCCAAGGCTACTACCAGATTCTTCACTCTCGATTCAGATTCAGCTTTGGCCTTGAGGCACGTGTTTTCCATAGCGGAACCATAGAGATCTCTCTTTTGACAATTTGGAACTTCGTGAGTATTTAGCCTTTCGAGGATATCGGCAGGATCAAGAGACTTGTAGTCAGCTCGTTCTTGTATCATCGATGCAGTGTCAAATGAGGAATCAAGCGATCTTAGCAATTTCTTCACCACCTCATGGTCGGTGATGTCGGTGGCACCAGTGCTTGAAGCTCATTTGAGATGTCGGTGAAGCGTCGAAGGTTTGTTGAACATTTTCGTTGTCGAGTCTTTTGAAGCGGTTGAAGAGATTCGAAGAACATCAACTCGAGAGTCACGCTGAGTTGAAACACCTTCATTACTTTGGACAGCCTGTCCCGGATGAGTTTGGCAGATTCCAAAGCACTCACTCTTCCATATTGACCTTTGCTCGAGATGGCCACATATGATATTCTTCGCTTGAGAATCGAGTTGCTTGAATCTCTTCACATCATCATCATTCGGAGAGGGTGTGGTGAGGAAACACCTTTTGTCACAACATACCGTAGATCGTTGTCAATTGCTTCAAGATGCATTCGCATTTTGTTCTTCGATGAGGGTAGTCCGTCCCATCGAAGGTAGGACACCTGCTGAGACCTTGATCATACTGCGGTCGACATAACTAAAACTCGGTGGTTAAACCAAAATCACACGAACAAGGAGAACCTTGCTCGATACCAATTGAAAGTCGTTATATCGACTAGAGGGGGTGAATAAGCGATTTTTATGAATTTTACAAATTCTTCATCGAGAATTTGCTGGTGAGGAAATTCCTTAGCGAAGAAATACATGCAGCGGAATAAGTACTCGAAGTAAGCATAACAGATTACAGGCATAGTCATCATGATGAAATGAAGACTATCACAGAGCCTGAAAGCGTAATAACGAGGATAACACAAGATCAAGACAAGCAGATGAAGAAATTGAAGCGAGGAAGCTGAGAAAGTCTTGATCAAAGTCTTCAAACACAGATATGAACAAACACTCAACACGATAATGAGGAAATGAAAGGGTTGAGGAAATAGAACCAATTAGGTTGGTGAAGACAATGATTTTGTAGACCAGTTCCAAGCTCTGCTGTCTCGGTTATGCGTCACGGTTGGGCGGTGAGTATTTAAACTCGAGGACACGCGATCCGGACACCCGATCCTTGAGCACGCAGCTCGGGACACCAAGTCCTCACCGTATTCTCCTTGAACTAAGGTCACGCAGACCTCGTCCAATCACTCGTGGTAAGTCTTGAGCGACTTCCAAACCTTCACATACTTGGTCACTCGGCGATCCACAATTCCTCTTGGATGCTCTAGACCGTGACGCCTAACCGTCTGGAAGAAGCACAGTCTTCAAAGGTAAAAGCGTCGGATCCACGCGGGATCAATTTCTTGATGATGCTCAATCACTTTGGGTTTGTTGGGGTTTGGTTTTGGGTTTTTCCTCACTTTGGGTTTTCCTCACTTGATGATTTTCGCTCAAAGTCCTCGGAGGATGGGTTGCTCTCAAATGACAAGTGTCAAGTTCTCTGGAGCAGCCAACCAACTAGTGGTTGTAGGGGCGGCTATTTATAGCCTAGGAGCAGCCCGACATGATAAGACATAAATGCCCTTCAATGATATGACCGTTAGGTGGATAAGATATTTGGGACAGTGGCAAGAGCAACCTGAACTTGATCGGAAATTTGAACATCAAATTCCTCGGGGCTATCATGTTCCTCCTTTGTGTAGGCAATCCGCCTTTGGCGAATTCCTAACTCCTCGGTCAGAACAAATTCCTCGGTGACGGAAGAGCTTCGTCTCATCCATGAAGAAATTGTTGAAGCTGTATGAGATTTCAAAGGCTTCACTCGAAGGGTTTGGTAGGTGTAGGATTTTGAGTTGAGCATCAAATGGAAATTTTTCCTTAGTATTTCCTCGACCCCTTTAACGATCACGGTGTTTCCTATGACTCAAGAAAGAGAAAATGAAACTACGAAAACAAAAGTCTTCACGCTTCATGTTCCTCAGCGAATACCAAGTCTTGAGGATCACACCAATTTCTTCACTTTCAAAGTCTTGAGAAAGTCTTGAGAATATCAAAGTCTTTAGTTGAAGAACTTCATTTTAGAATTAGACTTTCCTTTGTAAATATCAAACTCCTCATAGACTTATAGACCTGTGTACACTCACAAACGCATTAGTTGCTTAACCTATAAGTCTTCAATACACCAAAATCACTAAGGGGCACTAGATGCACTTACAGGTTAATACTCGAGGAAGATCAAAATAGAGGTTGGGCAAGCGTATTGATCTGCAAAAGGCAAGTACTTTAACTTGTCCGCTAAATGGAATCAAAGAGAAAATGTGGTCGGGACCACGGCTGCAAATGATCAATACATAGATACTAGCTGATTTCGTATCAAGGAAATAGTTATTATTACAAGAAGCTTCTATGATAGGATCTACATCGTGTCCATGGGCATGAACACAAAGTTTAAGGTCGACTCCCACTTCTTTAATGCATAACCTTTCATTCACTTCTCGCCTTCAACGAATTTGTGTGTTGAAATTTTATCTGACATAACACTAGTGGAGTATGACCCGTAGTAGTTTCGGGGTCACCTGTTTAGAGAAGGCATATGTCCAACCCATCGGGCCTCTTAGGAACATATACCACAAACTTCAGGAGTAAATAACACAAGCTCGATAGCAGTATGGTTGACAAAGCAGAGGATACAATTTACCAAAGGCGGTATATATCCTATGAAAGGCTCAAGGTTATTGAATATGAAGGACATTGTCGGATAAAATCCAACAAGGATCTGGGGTGAGTATCGGCACACAACCAGAGGAAGAAGCAAGGCAACGACATTGGATTATAGAAACAACTGAATAACTTAGAGCACAATTGCTAAGGAATTATGATTTACAAAGCGAAGGATCAGAAGCAGACGCTCTGATCAAGGATGGATAAGTTCAATACTTAGGGGCACAATTGACGATAATTTAATTGGCGAGAACCAGCTCATGATTAAAACAACGTCTGAGCCGGAAGGATGAATTCTAGGATCTGTTTGAGGATTGCGAGCATTCGCAACAAATCGAATCAACGGACTCAAAATGTCAATGACAATGGATGTCAACAAGATTACTAGACTTATGGGATTAACCATAATGCAAGCAATCAAGAATTTCAAGAGCAATAGGATGCTCAAGATTTTCGGAATATCGAATGACATTTCGAGGATTCGTGACATACATGCATCAACTGGGGATGAGTGGATACTCGGTAAGTGCGAGAAATTATCCGTAGGGGTATTGAGCGACAAGGCGCAAGGCGGTAGGCACAAAAGGATTCTCGGAACAATAGAGAGAATTTCAGGGTATCTTGTAATAACAAGATCAATGGGGAATGATTATATGAATGGCAAGTGTATGCAGTTTTCATAGGGGTTGACGGTGGAAGGAAATCGCAAATGCGATGGCACAAAGACTCGAGAGAACATCGTAGAGTAACTTCAGAATCTTCTAGTACAGCAGGCGATCATCTGAACTGAGGGGCTCTTCGGGAGAAAGTACTTGCGAGAACCTAAAGTTAGTTTTGTTTTTAGCAAAATCGTTTAACCCGAATAGAAGAGAGCTCAGAGTCCCAGAGTATAGGTCGAGAAATAAAAGATCCTACAACCACCCAATGACGACGTGGGCCCATGGGCACACAACCATGTTAGTAAAAGTTTTGCAATGTCTAGACTCAACTTCGGCCAAGGAGTGTGGAAAGGGGATTCCTACAGGCAGTCGGCTCTGATACCAACTTGTGACGCCCCCGATTCAACCGTACACTAATCATGCACGCAAATGTGTACGATCAAGATCAGGGTCTCACGGGAAGATATCACAACACAACTCTAAGACATAAATAAGTCATACAAGCATCATAATACAAGCCAGGGGCCTCGAGGGCTTGAATACAAGTGCTTGATCATAGATGAGTCGCGGAAGCAACAATATCTGATCTGGACATAAGTTAACAAGGTTGCCTTAAGAAGGCTAGCACAAAGCCGGGATACAATCGAAGAGGCGCAGGCCTCCTACAGGATCCTCCTAAACTACTCCTGGTGGTAAATCGCTGGGCTGCACGTAATAGTAGGCACCTCCGGTGTAGTAGGAGTCGTCATCGACGGTGGCGTCACAGCTCCACAGGCTCCATCGTGCAGTCGCGACAATCGGGTAAAGAAAGGGAAAAGGGGAACAAGGCAACCGTGAGTACTCATCCAAAGTACTGCATAAGCAAGGAACTACACTACATATGCATGGATATATGTGTAAAGGGCCATATCGGTGGACTGAGCTGCAGAATGCTAGAATAAGAGGGGATAGCTAATCACCGTGAAGACTACGCTCGCAGCCTCCGTCTTCTTGACATGTAGAAGAGAGTAGGTGAAGTCCTCCAAGTAGCATCGCATAGCATAATCCTACCGGCGATCCCTCCTCGTTGCCCTGTTAGAGAGCGATCACGGGTTATATCAACACTTGGAAGGGTGTGTTCTATTAAGTATCTAGTTCTAGTTGTCATAAGGTCAAGGTACAACTCCAAGTCGATCACATTACAGAAGATCACGACTATTGAATAGATTAACTTCCTGCGGTGCACCACATAACCCAACACGCTTGATCCCATTTGGCGGACACACTTTCTGGGTCATGCCCGCCGCGGAAGATCAACACGCCGCAGCCCCACCTAGGCCAGCAGAGAGGTCGACGCCGGTCTAAACCTAAGCGCATTGTGGGTGCAGGCCCATTGCCCTTAGCACACACGCATGTTGCGAACGCGACCGGAAGCGAACTAGCCCCTTAATACAAGAGCAGGCTTACGTTCCAATCCGGTAGCGCTGCGCTCGATCGGCGGCGTCCACGAAGGCTTGGTGATACCACGACGTCGAGTGCCCATAACTTTCCCACGTAGTTGGTTAGTGCGTATGGACCAAATGGCGGACTCGGATCAAATACCAAGATCTCGTTAAGCGTGTTAAGTATCCATGACGCCGACCGGGGCCAGGCCCACCTCTCTCCTAGGTGGTCTCAACCTGCCCAATGCTCCGCCTAAAGTAACGATCGGGGCCGTCAGAACCCAGGCCCACCTCTACGGGATGGAGCCACGTCCTTTCAGCCCCATCTCGAGCAGTATCACGGTAATGTAATAGTGTAAAGTATATAGTATATGCCCGTGATCACCTCGAAGTGATCACAGCCCGTAATATAGCATGGCAGACGGACAAGAGTGTAGGGCCACCGATGGAACACTAGCATCCTATACTAAGCAGTAGGATAGCGGTAAAGGTAACAACAGTAGTAGCAAGGACAAAGGCTATACAGCGATATAGGATTAGCGAAAGCGGTAACATGCTACACTACTCTAATGCAAGCAGTATAGAGAAGAATAGGCGATATCTGGTGATCAAGTGGGGGGCTTGCCTGGAAGCTCAGCCGAGAAGGAGGGGTCGTCAACTCCGTAGTCGTACTGGGTAGCAGCGGCGTCGGTCTCGGTGTCTAGCGGAAGAAGAGGGGGAAGAAACAATGAATACAATGCAAACAGATGCATGACGATGCATGACAAAGCAAAGCGTGATGCTAAGCGTGCCCTAACGCGGTATGGTGATACGGTGAAGAAACATCCGGGAATGTATCCCGGTGTTTAGCGTTTTGAGGGCCGAGGGCGGAGGAAAGTTGCGAGTTTGATATGTTAGAGGTGTGTGGCGGACGAGCGGGCTGCGTGTCAGGGTTCATCCGTCGTTACGAGCAACTTTACGTGTATAAAGTATTTTCATCGAGCTAAGGTTTATTTATATTAATTTATAAAGATTTAATTTATTTCTAGAATTTCCAGATTAATATTAATTGAAAATAATAGAAAATGCTATGTGTACCCATTGTGGGCTAGTCCTTTGTGGATGACGGTGGGGTCCGGTGATGGTCAATGTGGTCACGAGGCCCACATGTCATTGACGCTTACTTTTCAACAGGGTTTTGTTTTAATTTAATATATCCTAATTAGTAGGTGGGGCCCTCCTGTTAGTGTCTATTAGTGGTTAGCTAGTTTGACTAATTAGATTAGTTCCTAATCTAATCTGCTGAGACCCGCATGTCGGTGGCACGTGCCAGCCACTGTGTGGCTGTGCTCACTGCAAGCACACCACGAGGCGAGGGCTGGCGGTTGGTGAACATGGTCTCCGGCCACGGTGGAGCAGCTCCGGGGAACCACGGCGGAGGGGCTCCGGGAACTACGAGAGAAGTGGCGGCTGGAGCCATCGCGGGCGGGGCCATCGGCAGGCGGCATCGACATGGGCGTGCGGTGCGGAAGGCTCGTTCAGAGGCGCGGCCTACCTGCACGGCGCGTCCAAGAAGCGCTTGGTAGGCACAGCGAGAGGAAGGCAAGGGCGCGGCAAGCGGCATCGGGCTGTGAGGGCACGAGGCCTACTGAGTAGAGAGAGGGAGAGAGGAGGCCGTGCCTCACTTGCGATCGTGGGAGTGGCAATGGGCTCGAGGAGGCGGAAGGCGTCGGTGGTGCGGTCAGCGGCGTCCGGGACGCCCGGCGGGCGGCGGGGCGATGGCGTCCAACTCGAGAGGGGGTAGCGTGAGGAAGAGGCGGGACCAGGCGGTCCAGCGACTGGGAAGGTGAGGCGACCGGGATCGAGGCGGTGGCGTCGGTGGTGGGGCGGCACCGGGGTGGGAATCGGTGAGGTGGCGGCGGGGACGGCGAGCGGGCCGAGGATGCCGATCCAGATCGGATCGGGGAAGGGAGAGTAGTGGGGTGAGTGGGGGTTCTGGGTTAGGGTTTCCCCGGGAGTGGGATAATGAGGGGGGGCGCCGCCTGCTAGCCTAGTGGCCGGTGGGCGAGGCCTAACGAGGGAGGGGCTTTATTTTCTTTTGTTGCCTTTTTATTCTTTTCTATTTTATTTTAGTTACATTTTACTTTAGTTTTAGTAAAATTATCACTAACACCTAAATTGGTACTTTTAAATAAACTACTGCCACATTAATTCTTATCCCAACTAAAATAGTTTAATATTTTATAAAATTCAAAAGGCATTTATTTTATCATTTAACCTACAGTTTTAATTATTTTGAACACTCAAACATTTTATTAAATTTAGGTTTCTCCACCATTATTACCCAGGATTTATTTAACACATTTACAACATTTTAGTTTTCACTTTTGAAAAGATTTAACTGTTTGACTTGGTCTTAAATTTGAATTTGGATCGGTTCTAAACTAACACGAGATTAGCAACGGTAATCGTGGTGACGTGACATCATTACCAGAGGGTTACTGTAGCTTGATTACCCGGGCGTCACAGCATTGGTGGGCTCAAGGGTGCCTCGCTCGGCTGGCGCGGGCGGGCCGCCCCGGCAAGGGTTTTGCCGGGGCGGCTGAGGCTACTCTAGCAAGGGTCCTTGCCGGGAGAACCTGCTTCGCCCATCCGATCCTTGTGGCCTTGGTCCTTGCCGCTGCTTCATTTGTTTTCATGGCCTTGGCTCCTCTCCAGCTCCCCTTTCCTGCCATGTCTATGCGTGGTGCGTGGCGGGAGGCTCGATTGCCGTGCACAAGTAAAGGGGTCAAAAGCAGAGCCCCTACTTTTGTACACCGGCAGAGCCCCGGCCTGGGCCACACAAGCGCAGCACGTTGTTGGGCCAGGCCCGAGCAGTCTTGTGAGCAATTGGGGTGGATTTTTACATGACCTTTATTCCGTCCACGCGCTTCCCCCGACCAGCGTTGAGCAGCGTGGCGTGGGGTCGTCTTGCGATGCATATGACGTGGGAGGCATGCGTGGGATAGCGCCTGCACGCATGCGTCGCGTCGCAGTTAATGGGAAAGGAGGCGGCCCGCGCCTTCCCCATAAAAAGGAATAACCGCGGGCGCGCTGCTCACTTTTTACCCCTTCCCTGCGCCTTCCTCCAATCTCAGAACCACCGCCCCCTTCCTCTCGAGCCTTTCTGCTTTCGCCCATCGCCGCCGTGCCTTCGCTGTCCTCTGCCTTTCCGCTTCCCGCTGTCGCCATGGCGCCCAAATCCACCAGGGGTAAAGGAGGGGCCAAGGACGTCGGAGTGACGGAGGCACCGGAGGGTGCGTTGGCAGTGCATCGGACGTAATCCGCCTTCTTCTCCCCCTCGACGGTTGGCGTGCCTGAGCTTGGGAGATGTTCAAGTATTTGTGGTGTGTGAAGACGGGGGGAGAGAAGACTGGGCATCCGGCCACGACCGTCGTCCCTGCCAGCGCTGCCCCCTCCCCGCATCGGTACCCCTTCTTCGTCGACTATTTCTCTTGCGGGCTCTGTCCCCCCTTTTCTGATTTCTTCAAGGACATCATGCACACCTACGGCTTCCACCTCATGGATTTTAATCCGAATGCCATGGCGTGTATGGCCCTCTTCGGCCATCTCTACGAGGGCTTCGTCGGGGTGCACCCTAGCATGACGCTCTTCCGCCATTACTTCTCCCCTCGGATCCAGGCAGGGGGCGCCATCGCTGGCTGTGTCACCTGGATCCCGAGGGCCAAGGGGGCGTACCCAGATGGCGCCATGAAGGAGAGGTGGGAAGAATGGCGGGGCCGGTGGTGCTGGATTGAGGAAGAAGACCCGCCAGCGTTCTGCGAGGTTCGCCAGAAGCCGCCGGTCCGTGGCGGCAATTGGAGTGACGTCGACGCCAACGACGCGAAGCTCACGATTGCCACCACCAGGATTCTCCGGCTTACCCAGGCCAGGCTCACCCTCGAGATGATCGGGGCGGACTTCATCCGCCGTCGGATTGCTCCTCTGCATGACAAAGGGAGGCCGGCCTGGCTCTATGTGAATGCCACCGACATCATGAGGCTTCGTCCCGCCTCGATAACAACCTGACGGTGATGCGGCACGCCCATCTCTGCCAGCAAATTTTTCAACTCGAGGTCGATGACACGGGCAAGGTAGAGCGGTCCGGCAAGCTCGCCAGGGCCGTCGTGAAGGCCGGAAAGGTCGACAAGGAGCCTGTTTTCAAGCTGCCGGCGGGAGTGGTTCTGCTGAGGAACAATTCGCGCCGGAATGAGATCATCGCCATGATGCCACTCTTCAACGCGCACGGCCTCGACCCGAATTGGGCCGAGCCGGACGAGCTCGCAGTGCAGGAGTTCTTCGATACTCTGCATGAGGTATACGTCACCGACGAGCCGCGGCTCATCCAGGACACTTCCCCGGCGGAGCTGGATTATATCGCCGCCAGGGTGGAGGAGGCGAGGCTTGCCGAGGAGGAGGCAAGGCTCGTCAAGGAGGCCGGCAGCGCCGGCGGTATGGTGGACAAGGCCGCGGCGGAGGCGGAGGAAGTGGAGCTCGCCCGGTGGGCAACAACCACTGGGGAGGCCAGCGGTATCGACACCAAGGCTCCCCTCATTGAGGACGCCGCCGACGGGTCGTCGGAAGAGGAGGGCGAGGAGGGGAAGACCGCAACCGCCGACCCTCCGACCACCAGAAGGAGGCGGGTCCTGCGGCGGGCCACCTCTGGCGAGCCGGTCCGCCTCGACCGGGTTGTGCAGCTGCGGCAAGCACAGGAGGCGCCCGCGCGCCCGACGAGGGCGGTGGTGGCGAAGAAAATGGCGAGAGCCGTGGCGTCGAAGAAGAGGACGCCTGCTTCTCCATCGTCCAAGCACGCCCGGACGCCGTCGCCTCCCCCCTCGCCAACAAACATCGGTGCAGGGATTGGGGGTGACTTGTTTGACTTCAGGCCTCTCAGCCCGGAGAGAGAGCCCGGGCCTCTCAGCCCGGATCGAAAGAGGAAAGCAACAGAGGAGGAGGAGGAAGAGGACGAAGAGTAAGCCTCTGCTTTCCTCCCTCATTCCTTGCACACCCCCTTGACGGTGTTTCTTACCTGTCTTCGTCCTGCAGGGATGTGGAGAGTCTGGCCCAGAGGATCAAGAGGGCCATGGTTTTTGGCGGCCAGCCCCGGCAGTACCTCCGATCGCCCTTTGGTGGTGTCGGCGATCCGAGAGCAGCCCGGCCCAGCCCCCAGCGTGAGTCCATCACTTACCCTCAATCAACGTGTGTCGCGCGTGATGCTTCAGTGTTAACCGTGCCGTGGATGCAGGAGGGGAGCAGCACCATTGGGAGCCACAGGGGGCTTCTCCGATTGTGCCGCCCCCGTCGACTACACCGCCTCAAGGGGTGTAACGCCCCGAATTCGATGCGCCAGGTGTCTGCCAGTTATTCGCTGTCGTTGCCATGTCATGTGCTTGCGTGTTGCACTTTGCTATGTCATCATATGCATTTCATATCATGTCATCATGTGCATCTCTTTTTGCATACGTGTTCGTCTCATGCATCCGAGCATTTTCCCCGTTGTCCGTTTTGCAATCCGGCACTCCTATGTCCCTCGGCGCCCCCTTTTACCTCTTTTCATGTGCGGGTGTCAAACTTTCTCGGAATGGCCCAAGGTTTGCCAAGCGGCCTTGGTATAGCACCGGTAGACCGCCTGTCAAGTTTCGTGCCATTTGGAGGTCGTTTGATACTCCAACGGTTAACCGGGTAACCGTAAAGCCCTCTTTTGTGTGCAGCCCAACACCCCTTTCAAAGTGGCCCAAAACCCATCTAACTCCCCTCCATTCTCTCGGTCGTTCGATCACGATCGTGTGGGCGAAAACTGCGCTCCTTTTGGACTCTCCTAGCTCCCTCTACCTATAAATAAGCCCCTCCCCCTGAAATTCGCGGTCTAATCCCCCAAACCCTAGCTCCCTCCTCTTCCTCGCGCCGCCGGACATGTCCACCGCAGCCGGACATGTCCGCCCGTCATCCCGGCCGCCTCCCTCAGCCATTCGGCGTCCGCCCATCGCCCAGCGCCCTGCCGCCCGGCCATGAGCCCAGCGGGCCCGCCAAGCCCATCCGCCGCCATCCCGCGCCCGTAGCGCCAGCTCCGCCGCCAGCCGCCCACCGGGCGCCACCGCCCGCTCCCGTCTCCCTCGCGGCGCCTCCCGCCCGCCGCCGGCCCGCGCCGCCTCCTCGCCGCGCCGCCGCGGGAGGCCCAGCGCCACGCCTCCCCTCGCCGCCTCCGGCGCCAGAGCCGCTGCTCCGGCCGCCTTCGTCGCCCGTCTCCGCGAGCCAGCCCCGCCGGTCCAGATCCAGATCCGGACCACGAGGTTGACTTTCCCCCCGAAATCTGCTAAGTCCCAGTTTTGTGTAATTTTCATGCCATGTTCATGCCATCGTATCTCTGCATCCGTAGCTCCGTTTTGTGCGTATAATATGTCAAATTGTTCGTCTCGATGAGTACATCATTCCATCTCATTGCATCATTTTCATTTTAGCTCATCTTGATGCCAGAAATGCTGTTGGAAGAGGGCTATGTGATGTTAGTTTCAGATTCTTATCAGAACATGCACTTTTGTCATTTTTGCCATGATTGATGTGTGCACCCTATCAAGTTGACTCCTACATGTGTTTTGATATATACCATGTCTTCTTTACAGGGGTGTATGCCATGTATTTTTGTGATCTCTGTGGTGACTAGCACAAGCATGCAAACTTGGCTTCATGATGTTGCTGATTTCAGCCCTGTTCTGCTGATATTTTTATGCCATGTAAACTTGATGCTACCGAGAGATCCATGCATATTTTGAGATACTTCAGTAAGGATGTTTTGAACATATGGTTATTCTCTATCCATCCATGCCCTTATTTGCAATTATAGAGTGCCTTAGCTTGAGTCAATCGAGCTCTACTTTTGCTATAAAATGTTTCCTGGCAGGTTGTTTACATGTTATTCAATTTTGCCAAGGTTGTTGTAGTTGATCCGTGTATGCTATGATGTTGTTCTTGCCATGTTTAGCTTCTATGCCATGTCTTCTTACTGTGAGTTGCCTTTCTATGCCATGTATTGCTCTGTGGTGAGTGGTTCAAGCTCACCAACATGCCTACTTATTGTTGTTCCTGCCATGTATGAATCTGTCATATAACTTGCCATGTTTACATGGGTGCCATCATATTTTCTGTGCCCTTTTGGCTCATGGTCAGTAAAGGACTTTTGTTATATGCAATTAGTAGATTCATGCCATGCCTTTGTTTGCCATGATAAGTTCCTGTAACATGCTGTTTGATAGCTCTAAACATGTTAACCTGATGTTATTTCTGCCATGTCCTGTGAATTCTGTCAAGTCTGTGAACCTGTTATTATTTGCAATCTTGCCATGTCCTTTTGAGCATGTTCTAGTGATTTCTGGAGATAGCTCAGTGTTCATGTTTTGTAATGCTTTACCTGTACATCGTGCCCATGCCTTTTGTTCTCACGTTGAGATGCTGTAGCATAGTGTTTTGATGCTTGCAATATGCCTACTTGCTGTCTTGGACAGATTGTTGCTATAACTTGTATTGTGTGTATGTGTTGAACCGTTGCTCCGTTTTGAGTGTGCTCTATATGAAACTTGCTTGATTTTGCATGTAGCTTCATATTATCATGTTGCATCCATGTTTTGAGGTGTTTGCTTGATGTTGGTATACATTTTGCATCAATGCCATGTTTATCTTGTTTTGCTCATATCTTCTAGGCCGTAGCTCCGAATCTAATGAACTTTATATGTAACTTGAATAGAATTTCGTGTAGATCATCGTGGTGCATCTTAACTTGCTGTTTAACAACTTTAACATAAGGTTTATTCAGATCTGGACTAATTTCGAAATTTGCATATGAGGGCTTACCGGAATTGTTCTATGTTGTTTCCGGCCTCATTTAAACTTGCTTTGATGTGTTGGTCTTGTATGCATCATCCTTTGCCATGAGTAGCTTCATGTAGCCTTGTCATGCATCATACTTGGTTGAGCATCATGTCTTGTTCATGTGTGGTGTGTTTACTATGTTGTGTGCTTCTTCTTGTTAGTTCCTGTTTCGTTGCGATCGTGAGGATTCGTTCGTCTCACTTGGTTAAGTCTTCGTGGCTTCATCTTCTTCATGGACTCGTTCTTCTTCCTTGCGGGATTTCAGGCAAGATGACCGTCACCTTGGATCTCATTACTATCATTGCTATGCTAGTTGCTTCGTTCTATCGCTATGCTGCGCTACCTATCACTTGCTCCTCAAGCCTCCCAAATTGCCATGTCAGCCTCTAACCTTTTGCACCCTTCCTATGCAAACCGTTGTTTGGCTATGTTACCGCTTTGCTCAGCCCCTCTTATAGCGTTGTTAGTTGCAGGTGAAGATGAAGATTGCTCCATGTTGGATTCTGTTATGTTGGGATATCACAATATCTCTTATATTATTAATGCATCTATATACTTGGTAAAAGGTGGAAGGCTCGGCCTTATGCCTGGTGTTTTGTTCCACTCTTGCCGCCCTAGTTTCCGTCATATCGGTGTTATGTTCCCGGATTTTGCGTCCCTAACGCGGTCGGGTGATTTATGGGACCCCCTTGACAGTTCGCTTTGAATAAGACTCCTCCAGCAAGGCCCAACATTGGTTTTACCATTTGCCTCACCTAGCCCTTTTTCCCTTGGGTTTCCAGAGCCCAAGGGTCATCTTTATTTTAGCCCCCCCGGGCCAGTGCTTCTCTAAGTGCTGGTTCGAACCGAAACCACTTCAGGGAGCCACCCACGGGAAACTTCGAGGCTTGGTTTTACTCGTAGCCTGTCTCATCCGGTGTTGCCCTGAGAACAAGATATGTGCAGCTCCTATCGGGATTGTCGGCGCATCGGGCGGCTTTGCTGGTCTTGTTTTATTGCTGTCGAAATGTCTTGTAGCCGGATTCGAGACTGATCGGGTCTTCCGGGAGAAGAATATCCTTCGTTGATCGCGAGAGCTTATCATGGGCTAAGTTGGGACACCCCTGCAGGGTATAAACTTTCGAGAGCCGTGCCCGTGGTTATGTGGCAGATGGGAATTTGTTAATATCCGGTTGTAGTAAACTCGAAGCAAACTCTTCTAAAATACACCAACCGTGTGCGTAATCGTGAGTGTCTCTTTTCGGGGTTGATCGAGAGGAGAACACGGTTCTTGGGTTATGTCTGACATAAGTAGGAGTTCAGGATCACTTCTTGATCATTACTAGTTGACGACCGTTCCTTTGTTTCTCTTCTCACTCTCATTTTCGTATGTTAGCCACCATACTTGCTTAGTCGCTGCTGCAACCTCACCACTTTACCCCTTCCTTTCCCATTAAGCTTTGCTAGTCTTGATACCCATGGTAATGGGATTGCTGAGTCCTCGTGGCTCACAGATTACTACACCACCAGTTGCAGGTACAGGTTGTGCGATGATCTTGACGCGAGAGCGATGTTGTTTGTTTTGGAGTTCTCCTTCCGGTTCTTCTTGATCGGGGATAGGTTCGAGTCGGCAGCCTGGGCTAGTGGTGGATATTGTTTGAGTTTCTGTTTATGTTCCATCCGTAGTCGGATGTTGATCTCTTGTACATGATGTGATGTTGTATTCTTGTGGCATTCGTGCCTTATGTATGTATCCCCATCTATTATGTAATGTTGATGTAATGATATCCACCTTGCAAAAGCGTTTCAATATCGGGTCTATCCTTGGTGGGACCTTGAGTTCCTTTTGGATAGGGTCGCATATTGAAGCGTGACAAGGCGTCCCGACAAGGACACGAGCACCGAGGCTATGCACACGGAGGAGGGGAGGGGAACGCAGCACCGGTGGCCTTGCCTCGGCCTTGAGACCTTGGCGGAGAAGGGCTTCCGCCTCTCGGCCCGGCACGGGTAAACCACTCGCTCTCCACTTCCGCTTGCGTTCTTCTTTTTCCCTTATTGACCCTCGACCTTAGCTCCGTCCTATCTCTTTCGTGGCATCCAGACTTCTCCTTAGAGGGCGTCGGCGCCACCATCAAGAACGTCGCCTTGGATGCATGGAAGAGGCGGAGAAGATCGCTCTTGAGGAGGGAGCAGGGCGCCGCCGAGATGCCGCCAAGGGGCCCCGAGGAGCCGGCAAGGGGCCTGCCGAGGAGCCGTCAAGGCGCAGCGAGGAGGGGGCGTTGACGACCGGCCCTCCTCCTCCGCTGCCTCGGGCTCTGGCAGGTACCTGAGGGTTAGCGATGACCTCTTCGTCCATCTCCTTGGCGCATCGAGCACCGGGGCTCCTTTGAGGAGAGGTGTTTGACAAGGAGGCGCTTTCCACCGCCGGGCTTGAGGTTGTTGATGAGCCGGGCGTTGGCGGTGCTGGCTCCCAGGAGGAGCAGCTGCTCCAGGCCATGGGCGCCAGCTTCCGGAAGCTCCAGGCGCTCCACCGCGCTCGCCTGGACAAGGTCAAGTCCAGACGACGGTGGTGGAGAGGATGGAGGAGGACTTTGGGCGCGATCGCCAAGGCGTGGGACTAGTTCCATGAGCTCGGGGACGAGTTGAAGGCCGCCGGGGTGAGCTGGCCAACCGTGAGGTGGAGCTCGCCATGAAGCCTGGCCGACATCGAGAGGCCAGGGAGGCGGCGAAGAGGCTGGCTGATGAAGCCGGGCCGTCCGGTCCCAAAGACGAGGCCGCCTGAAGACCAGGAGGAGGACCTTGCCGGCGCGAGAGAGACTTGCCGCCACGCCAGCGGCAATGGCGAAGAAGGTGGACAAGCTCGTCCTGCAGCGGACCCAAGAGCTGGAGCGGAGGCATCAGGAGGCACTCAACGCCCTGGCTCAGGCCCATGCCGGCAAGGTGAAGGAGCTGGAGGAGCAAGCTCTGAAGCTGGCCCAGGAGAAGCACACGCTCAATGGTGCTCTGACGGTGGCGCAGGGTGAGATCATCAGCAAGTCCGGAGAGCTCTCCGAGGTCAATGCCTCCATCACAGATCTCAAGCTGAAGCTGGGAGAGCTCGAGGAGACGCCGTCGGGGGCCATGACCCGAGAGGGGATCCTGGCCAAGGAGCTGGAGATGGAGAAGCAACTGCTGAAGAACGAGACCGCCAACCTCAAGGACTACAAGGCGGGCGAGAAACGCTGGCTCGGGCGTCTTGCCGCTGTTGCAAACTCGGCAGCCGATCAACTGGGCATCATGGGGATGCGGAGATGGGGTATGCCCTGCAGGCGCAGCCTGAGCCCCAGCGCCAACTGACCATATACTTTGAGAAGGTTGTCGGCGCCAAGCGGCTTCACTCCAACAGGCGGCCTCCTGGCGAGAATCCTGGATACTCGCCGAGGACCATGACCAGGTGCTCACCAAGATTGGCTTGGCACCCAGATCTCGACTTCGAGCGGTCTTTGAAGAGCTTGCGGAGGATGCCGACATCGCGGCGCAGCAACGAGCGTATCCAGCCTATCCTCGGCCGCATCGACAAAATCAAGAGGGTTGAGGGCAGCGCCGGGACTAGGCATCCTATTCTCTGTCGCCGCTCTTGGGTTCATGACCAAGGTAAAGCTATCTTTAGTTAGAACCGCGGCGGAAATTTGTGTAATATAACTCTGTAATGCCCCTGAAACTTATGCATGTTATTTTCCTATCCGATTTTCCCTTGTATGTACACCCCCCGCCAACTGGGTAAGCTTGCCGGCACGTAAACCCAGGGTGGCGTTTTGAGGACGGATCCTCATTAGCCTGCCGGGCGTGCTTGTCACCGTGCAAAGGACCTTACCGCCCCTGGCGCGGCCGCTCGATCTGTCGAGCTTGACTCGAGTCAGAACCGAGAGCATTGCTGATGGCGAAAGGCTACCCTGCCGCTCTCGACGCGGCCGCTTGAACTCTTGAGTGGACTTGAAATAGAACAAAGGCGTTGCCGATCGCAGGAGGCCACCTCTGCGTACAAGCTTTCCATACATAGGCCGAACCGTCGAGGATAATGACCTTATGTTTAAAGAAAAGAACTTAAAGTTCAGCATGACTTAGCTCTCTGAATAAGTCGCCTCGGTGTTTTCCGTGCCACGGGCAGCGCCGCCTCCTTGGCCGCCTTCTCCGCAGGGGCCGGGGCGATGAAGAACAGCTAGGTCGACTGCTGGACCAGATTGTCACAATTTCGCGCCCCCTACCTGGCGCGCCAAACAAGTCAGTGGGAAACGACACCTATGGGATCACTGGAATCCCTTCTCACGGTTCTTGAGTAGCGGGGATCGTGAGAAGAGCAGGACGATAGATAACACAAAGGATTTTACCCAGGTTCGGGCCGCGAGGATGCGTAAAACCCTAGTCCTACTTTGTTGGATGTATTTAGTGTTCTTGAGCTCTCGAACTAGCTCTAGGTGCTGCGAGGTTCCAAAGAGCCGGACCCTTTTCTCGGTCCCCTCGGGCCTCCTTTTATAGGAAAAGGGGTCGCCACAGTGGCAAGCAGGAGGTGGAAAGGGCTACAGCGCTACGAGGTTATCCCTCGTATTACAGGACAAGACGCATTTAATGCGAGGCTTAGGTGTCCCTTCGCTTTATTGGGAACGGGGGCAAGGCCCGTCCCATCCATCGCCGCTCCTCCTTGCTTCGACACGCGCCCTGGCCAGCGATGCATGCGGTGCCATGTAGGCAGGCAGGCAGCTGAGGTGGCACGATGGTGGAGCCTCCACGAAGGATTGCATGCCGCCACGCAGGTGCCTGCCCAGCTGGTTGGGTCGGCAGCTGCACGCGAATGGCAGCGAAGACTTACCTAGTGCGGGCCTAGCAGTGGCCCAGTTGGTGCGCTTTGGCGAGTGCCTTGTCGGGTTGCCCGGCAAGAGTCTTGCCAGTGGCCCGGCAAGGGTCGTGGCGGTGGCACGCTGGCCTCCCGGCAAGGGTCTTGCGGTGGCTGCTGGCCTCCACAGGAAGGGTCTTGCCGGGTGGCCCGGCAAGGGTCTTGCCGTGTCGCGCTGGCCTCCCCGGCAAGGGTCTTGCCGGGGGTCTTGTGGGTTTCTTTGGTGAGGATGGTTGCCTTCTTATCCTCATTTGATCTTGAGCATCCTATGTCTTCACAAAGATTTGCATGCCACCACGGAGGTGCCTCCCGAGCCCTGCCCCAATGCATTTGTGTGAGCATTAGTGGGCTCAAGGGTGGCTCGCTCGGCTGGCGCGGGCGGGCCGCCCCGGCAAGGGTCTTGCTGGGGCAGCTGAGGCTGATCTAGCAAGGGTCCTTGCCGGGAGAACCTCTACGCCCATCCGATCCTTGTGGCCTTGGTCCTTGTCATTTGCTTCATTTGTCTTCATGGCCTTGGCTCCTCTCCGGCTCCCTTTCCTGCCATGTCTATGCGTGGTCGTGGCGGGAGGCTCTGACTTCCCGTGCACAAATAAAGGGGTCAAAAGCAGAGCCCCTACTTTTGTACACCGACACGGCCGAGAGACCGGCAGGTGGGCCCATGGCACTCTCTCTCCCCGCTGGTCTCCTTCTCCCTCCGGCGAGCACCCGATCGTGGGGGAGGCGGTGTGCTCGGCGACAAGCCCGGCGACACAGGCGACTCGAGCGACCCGACCACCGGAGTGATCTGCTGCGAGGCGCACCCGCTGCAGGCTTCTTGCGGCCGAGAGCCTTGAGATGAGCGGGGCATCCACCGAAGGCAGAAGACGGCGTCATCCGGAGAAGGAGACAAGCGCAAAGGCTTCTGGAGTTGATCGAGAAATTGGGAGGTTCGTGGTGCCCGTGGAGTGCTCTGGAGGTGCGAACAATTAGGGAGGGCTCGCATGGACCAGATTTATGCCGAAGGGGCGGTGGCCATGGTGGCGAGAGGAGGCGAGGAGAACAGCTCCGGCTCATGGGGGCGGCGGGGAGGTTCTTGGAGGTGGTGTGAGGCTGGTGGTGAGGTCGAGCGGCCTCGGGTGGGCTATATAGCCGGGCGAAGACACCCGCACCGGTTGCCGCCGGGCGTGTCCGCCACAGCTCGCAACGCTTCGTGATCCGGGAGAGTGCGGAAGCGTGATGAGGGGTGCGGATGGCGGCAGCATTCACGAGCAGCCGGAGCCAAGGGGAGCGAGAGGAAGAGGCGGCGCAGTGTGCGTTGTCGGCTACAGCTTCGCCCGTGGTGCATGTGGCGGCAGCGCCGACGGAGAGGCTTACGGAAGGGAGATGTCTCGGGAGGGGCGGCGACGCTGGGAACACGTTATGCAGGGCCGTGCTTGCTGAGGCGCCGAGCGGAAGGAGGGCCCGAGCAAGAAGGCGCTCGGGCGCGGCGGTCGTGCCAAAGCAGTGGTCACCGCGTGCCTTTGGTGCTCACAGTGCCACAAGCTATATAAGCGATGTGCAGGGGTTAGTCCTTCGAGGGGCCGGTTTCAAGCTGCGGTGGTAACTTGGTTAAAAGGCGAAGTGGGTTGGTGGGAATTAAGCTCGAAGTTTGTTGTTGCAAACTTGATCATACCTGCTTGTGATCAGCAGATAAATGCTAAGGGCCAAATGAGTTATGCAGGGGTGTTTAGGTTAGGAAGGACTATAGTCATGTGCATTATAAGATGATTTGGACCAATATTTAATATAGTTGCTTAACAACCACATAAATTGGTCAAAAAACAAGAACAGGAAGAAGCACTCACATAGAGTGATGAATTGAGCTGAAAATGGGCATGGCAGCGTTATTTGGTCATATGAGAGTGCCACAAAAATTTCATGCCATTTGGCCAAGCCAAAATGGTACTTCCTTCATAGCTATCCTCTCTATCTAGAAAATTGGGAAAAATCCCGAGGAAAATGGCTAGATGAAATAATCCCAAAACTTGTGGAGATGACTTCTATGGGTAGGAGAAGGCTTAGGAAATTTTAAGCACTAATGGAGCAAGATAAAATACACTTGCTTCATTAACTGAAAATTTGGATAGAAACAAAGATTTGAAGCTCAGCTCACAAGGATGCATTGCATGAGCTCAGATCTTGAGGAGGGTGATGGTGCAGTGATATGAAGGGCCATGCAAAATTTCAACTCAATAGGATTAACCTAGCTAGTACTTCCTTCACAACCAATTCCCTCGGACGGGAACTTTGAAAAATTGCTGGGAATATTCACTAGGCAAATTAAGTTGAATATTGTCATGAGGCAATTATTTGGACAGGAAAAGGTGTCCAAAAAGTTTGGGGTCAATTGGGCAAAGATAAATGGCACTTGCTTCACAATCTACCATTCATGACAGAATAGGAAAATAATTAATTGAGCATGATGGGAAACATGGCCAATGAAATATTTTGCCATATTTGAGGAAGATAGGACCCAAACGATTTATGAGAATTATTTGGGAATTTTAGGAGTGATGGAAATATAGGTTGCTTCACAACCTAGGGCAAACAGGGTTATTCCTTTAATAGAAAAAGGAATATTCCCTAGAAAATAATATTGGGATTGTCCAAGATGGAAATGGCAAGGTCTAGGGATGGTTTTGAGAATGACAAGCCACTCTGGAAAGAAACAAGAGGTCATCTTCTTCAGTTTCCAGACCACATAGCCACGGAAAAGAAAATTCAAGCAAAAATCTTAGAAAAACAAAAGAAAAAGAAAGGGCCAAAAATCAGGATGTGACAACTCTTTCCCCCTTAAAGAAATCTCGTCCTCGAGATTTGGTTGCTCTGGGAACAAGTATGCATATACTGACTTATGGAGACCGTTTCCAACTCGGGTATCCTTTTTCCTTTATTGATTGTTCCCATTAAATTCTTCATCTGACTTACCTGACTGGCTCTGGGGTGGTTTGCTTTACTGTATCCATATCCTAACAGACCTTACCTCCCATTTTCATGCTTATACTGGCTCCAATTCTTTTCATATCTACTGACTTAGCGGAGTGTGATTTGTTATCATGACTGAAATATATGTTCGTTTCACAAATCCGAGAGTGATTTTCGATTGCTGTGGTTGTACTAGCAAACTTCCATGAATTGGCGATCAGATTTTTCCCGATGAACACCCACGCTCTTACTCCTTGCATTGGGTTCTTCCACTAAATGCGTACTTCGGGTTCCAAATAGTGAGTTGAGGCATAACCGTTTTTCTGACTGATTCTGACTTATCGCAGGAATTTCTGAATCATCTTGAGTGACTCCGCTGTCTTGAGTGTCAGATCCATACCACATATTTGAGTGTCTCCTGTCGTGGCCAGCATAAAAGGGGTACGGCCTTATATGATAGTATCCACGGTCCTGACTGACGGTGGTTCTGGCAGAAGAATTTTGTTCCAGACAGACTATCCTTTGGTGATTCACATAAGTGAGGGCACATGCTTCGAGACTGTTATTCCTCATACTGATCATTCATTCTGTCGGCATAACCATGGGGATAGTAGGTTGTGTGATGTTTTACCATAGTCGCTGGAATCAACTGTTGGATTGACCTTTGGTCTGACTTGACAGACCCAGATATTCGATACCGACAAATCAGAGCATATACTGCTAACTGAGGGGGTCTTTCCTTGATATGGGTTTTTACCAAAATTGAGTAGACCCCTTGATGAATATTCATGGCGACCAATAGTATTTCGGACTATCCAGGTATCCGCACCATGTGGGTCATGCAACAATTTTTCATACCTGCATTGCGGTTTTGCTCCTTCATTATTGTGCTCTTATTCTAGATTATTTGCTGAAATAAGCTTGATCATATTGCATTCTTCGTGTGGCCATATGGACTGTCGGGTGCAATATTTTGGCAAGCATACCTTATCCTTGTTCATGTACCGTGGGAATTATAACGGGTTCACATGTGCTTGCATCTAACTCATTTTTGTTGTAAAGCATACCAAGTGGTGACGAATGATATCACCTTATCGGGTATGAGGAATCTGGCTTTGTTGATCTTGACAAAATTTGCTGTCCCATGTTGTTTTTCTCCAAAACTTGTCGGTTCTTGCATCACCAAGCGAGGGGTATAACGGACTTTCTTATTCGGCATGACTCGTGAGATTTCAGTTCTCACCTTGACTTGACATCGTACCATCGACTTGCAAGAGCTTGGCAGCGAGCACACAATATAAATGAGAATTTAATTCCTGAGGCAGACTTGTTTTTCGGTGATGCTTGCTTCGACCAAACTGTTGTGAACCCGATTCTTGGGATTCATGGCCAAATGTTGTCAATTCACCGTGTCATATCTTGTACCCATGCCGACCTTGAGGAAAATTGGATGACTTATGTTGAGACTATCGAGTATCTTCTTTGAAGAAGACCGGTATCGTGCTTGTAAGCTCCCCCTTAAGACTTGCTAGGGAGGACCCGGTGCCTCATGCCGAATTTTCTTTGCGGTTGCTTACTGAAGAAGACATGGTATTTTGCACTGGAAGTCATCCATATAGCGCACTGAGTAGTCTTGCCTTGGAAGCTTCTCTGGTAGTTTGCGATGGAAGACTGGGTTGCTTACACCAGAAGCTTCTCGTTGTGATATGCGGACCGGTTACCATATACACACACCATCTTAATATTTTTGCTGTGGATTATTTGTATGAAACGGGGCTTTGCTGGACTATCCTCCTCTCTGAATATTGAATACATGGCACATTCTTGCTTTCTTCCAGGTATATCAGGTTTCAAAATCATCCTCAACGAAGAATCAAAACTTGCATCTGAATCATACCTTTGACTGAGAATATGCCATCGATCTTGCACACAATTTATCTTCTCGCTGATTTGATCATTTCTGCTATGAAGGGTGCACACGGGGGTGACTTGATTATCCGTACTGTTGTGAGAAGTGCACATTAATGCAAACTTGATTATCACCATCACAATCAGATATTTCTCATTTCACATGATCGGTGAGAATTCCATTACATTTAGCTGAATTTCTAAATATATGCATTCCTTGCTGACTCTTTGGGTCCAATGTCGGTTGACAAGAAACTTTAATGAGGGGAAAATATGTAACACCGAGGGCCCAAAGAAAGAAGCGAAAGAAAAGACGAAAACAAAAACACACAGAGCATACAAATAATATAAATCAAGCAATGTCATATATTACTGCTACTCACAATAATAATATGCATGCATGCCTAAGCACACAAATCTCATGGAAACTCTGGTATTACGGTCTAGTATGTTGTGGCGGTGTGCACAAAAAGTGAATCTGCGTGTGGAAGGAGTTGGCGTAACCAACGCTACACCAAGCGCTGGCTGAACACCGGTCGCAACCAAATGGATACGGAGGCGAGGACGGACTTGGTGATCAAGTAGCGAGACACAAGGTCACGACCACATCATCATCAAGCATACGGAAGGGAATCGTACATGTACAAAGAATAGAATGACGGGGCAATATAGGGGAGGAAAAGCAAGGCTTGCTGGCATTGCCCTTTTCTGATAACAAATAGCAGTAAGGGTTGCCAAAGGGATGAGATGGAGGGCATGATTCGGGATAGAGACAAGTCTATCGTCGAAATAATAGGGGTGGGTGATGGAAAGATATCGATGCGATATCTGAGCATAACTCCTGCGAATGGTGCTTGGAACACTTGGCACCATGGCATCACTTTACTGGGACAGAGATGACACCAAACACCGAAGAGTAGGCATGCTAAGAAGGAGGGTGCGGGTAGTGGATCGAAACCGATGCCACCTACTGATACGTCTCCAACGTATCTATAATTTTTTATTGTTCCATGCTATTATATTATCCATCTAGGATGTTTTATATGCATTTATATGCTATTTTATATGATTTTTGGGACTAACCTATTAACCTAGAGCCAGTGCAGTTTACATTTTTTCCTTGTTTTGAATATCGTGAAAAGGAAAACCAAGCGAGTCAATTGACCTGAAAATTGATGGAGATTATTTTTGGACCGAAGAAGCCCACGGAGCACCAGAGATGGGCCAGAGGAGTCCCGAGGCACCCACGAGGGTGGGGGCGCGCCCCCCTACCTCGTGGCCGCCTCGGAGACCCCCTGACTTGTACCCGACACCAAAACCTCTTATATATACAGAAACCCCCAGAACATAACCTAGATCGGGAGTTCCGCCGTCGCAAGCCTCTATAACCACCAAAACCAATCGGGACCCTATTAGGCACCTGCCGGAGGGGGGGATCCCTCACCGGTGGCCATCTTCATCATTCCGGTGCTCTCCATGACGAGGAGGGAGTAGTTCACCCTTGGGGCTGAGGGTATGTACCAGTAGCTATGTGCTTGATCTCTCTCTCTTGTGTTCTTGAGGTGGTACGATCTTGATGTATCGCGAGCTTTGCTATTATAGTTGGATCTTGTGATGTTTCACCCCCTCTACTCTCTTGTAATGGATTGAGTTTTCCCTTTGAAGTTATCTTATCGGATTGAGTCTTTAAGGATTTGAGAACACTTGATGTATGTCTTGCATGTGCTTATCTGTGGTGACAATGGGATATTCATGTGATCTACTTGATGTATTTTTTGGTGATCAACTTGCGGGTTTCGCCCATGAACCTATACATATGGGTTGGCACGTTTTCATCTTGACTCTCCGGTAGAAACTTTGGGCAATTGGGGTGGATTTTTACATGACCTTTATTAGTCCACGGCGCTTCCCCGACCCGCGTTGAGCAGTGGCGTTAAGTGCGTGTGATGCATATGGCGTGGGAGGCATCGTGGGATAAGCGCTACTGCGCATGCGTCGCGTCATGATTAATGGGAAAGAGGCGGCCGCCTTCCCCATAAAAGGAATAACGGCGGCGCTGCTCACTTTACCCCTTCCTGCGCCTTCCTCAATCTCAGAACCACGCCCCTTCCTCTCGAGCCTTTGCTTTTCGCCCTTGCCGTGCCTTGTCTCTCTGCCTTTCCGCTTCCCTTTGTCGCCATGGCCCAAATCCACCGAGGGGTAAAGGAGGGGCCAAGGCGTCGAATGCGGAGAACACCGGAAAATGCGTTAGCGGTCGCCGGGCGTAATCCGCCTTCTTCCCCTCGGCCCGGTTGGCGTGCACGAGCTTGGAGATGTTCAAGTATTTGTGGTGTGTGAAGGCAGGGGAGAAAGGCGGGCATCCGACCCGACAAATCGTCCCTGCGGCGCTGCCCCCTCCCGCATGGTACCCCTTCTTCGTCGACTAGCTTCTCTTGGGGCTCTGTCCCCCTTTCGATTTCTTCAAGGACATCATGCACCTCGGCTTCCACCTCATGGATTTTAATCCGAATGCCATGGCGTGTATGGCCCTCTTGACCATCTCTCGAGGGCTTCGTCGGGGTGCACCCTAGCATGGCGCTCTTAGCCATTACTTCTCCCCTCGGATCCAGGCGGCGCCATCGCTGGCTGTGTCACTGGATCCCGAGGCCAAGAAGCGTACCAGATGGCGCCATGAAGGAGAGGTGGGAAGAATGGCGGGGCGGTGGTGCTGGATTGAGAAGAAGACCGCGGCGTTCTGCGAGGTTCGCGAAGCCGCCCGGTCGTGGCGGCAATTGGAGTAGCGTCGGCGCCAGCAGCGCGAAGCTCACGATTGCCACCACGGATTCTCCGGCTTACCGAGCGGGGCTCACCCTCGAGATGATGGGCGGACTTCATCCGCCGTCGGTTGCTCCTCGCATGACAAAGGCCGGCTGGCTCTATGTGAATGCCACCGACATCGCGAGGCCGTCCGCCTCGATAACAACGGCGGTGATGCGGCGCCCATCTCTGCCGACAAATTTTTCAACTCGAGGTCGATGACCACGGGCAAGGTAGAAGCGGTCCGGCAAGCTGCGGGGAGCCGTCGTGAAGGCGGAAGGTCGACAAGGCCTGTTTTCAAGCTGCTGCCGGGGAGTGGTTCTGGCGAGGAACAATTCGCGCGGAATGAGATCATCGCCATGATGCCACTCTTCAGCGCCGCGGCCTCGACCGAATTGGGCGAGCAGGGCCTTCGCAGTGCAGGAGTTCTTGATACTCTGCGCGGTATCGTCACCCGGCGAACGCGGCTCATCGAGGACACTTCCGGCGGGCTGGATTATATCGCCGCGAGGTGGAGGCGAGGCTTGCGGGAGAGAGCAAGGCTCGTCAAGGGCCGGCAGCGCCCGGCGGTATAGTGGACAAGGCATGGCGGAGGCGGAGGAGTGGGCTTCGCCCGGTGGGCAACAACCCTTTGGGGAGGCCAGCGGTGTCGACACCAAGGCTCCCCTCATTGAGGGGCCTTGTGACAGGTCGTCGGAAGGGGCGAGGGAGGGCCGCCGACCCTCCGACCACGGAAGGCCGGGTCTGCGGCGAGCCACCTCTGTGAGCAGGTCCGCCTCGGCCGGGTTGCAGCTGCGGCAAGCACAGGCGCCAGCGCCCGGCGGTGGTGGCGAAAAAATGGCGAGCCGTGGCGTCGAAGAAGGGCGCTGCTTCTCCATCGTCCAAGCTGCGCCGGGCGCCGTCGCCTCCCCCTCGCCAACAAACATCGGTGCAGGATTGGGGGTGACTTGTTGACTTCAGGCCTCTCAGCCCGGAGAGCCCGGGCCTCGGCCGGGATCGAAGAGGAAAGCAACGGAGGAGGAGGAGGAAGAGGGCGAAGAGTAAGCCTCGCTTTCCTCCCTCATCCTACACCCCGTGTTTCTTACATCTTAAATCCTGCGGGGATGTGGAGAGTCGGCCCGGAGGATCAAGAGGGCCATGGTTTTTGGCGGCCAGCCCCAGCAGTACCTCGATCGCCCTTTGGTGGTGTCGGCGAAGTCGGAGAGAAGCGGCCCGGCCCAGCCCAGTGTGAGTCCATCACTTACCCTCAATCAGCGTGTGTCGCGTGATGCTTGATGTTAACCGTGCGTGGATGCGGGGAGGGGCAGCACCATTAGAACCCACAGGGGGGCTTCTCCGATTAATGCCGCCCGTCGACTACACGCCTCAAAGGGTTATAACGCCCAATTCGATCGCCGGTGTACGCGATTATTATTTGTCGTTGCCATGTCATGTGCTTGCGTGTTGCACTTTGCTATGTCATCATATGCATTTCATATCATGTCATCATGTGCATCTCTTTTTGCATCGTGTTAAATCTCATGCATCCGACATTTTCCCGTTGTCCGTTTTGCAATCCGGCACTCCTATGTCCCTCGGCCCCCTTTACCTCTTTTCATGTGCGGTGTCAAACTTTCTCGGAATGGCCCAAGGTTTGCCAAAGCGGCCTTAGTATAACACCGATGAACCCTTTGTCAAGTTCGTGCCATTTGGAGGTCGTTTGATACTCAGCAGTTAGCAGAATGCAAGTAAAGCCCTCTTTGTGTGCAGCCCAACACCTTTCAAAGTGGCCCAAAACCCATCTAACTCCCTCCATTCTCTCGATCGTTCGATCCACGATCGTGTGGTAGCTTCTGCTCCTTTTGGACTCTCCTAGCTCCCTCTACCTATAAATAAGCCCCTACACAGAAATCGCGGTCTAATCCCCCAAACCCTAGCTCCCTCTCTTCCTCGCGCCCGCCAGGACATGTCACCGCAGCCGGACATGTCCGCCCGTCATCGGCCGCCTCCCTCGGCCATTGGCGTCCGCCCGTCGCCCATGCCGCCGCTTGTGACCCAGGCGGGCCATAAAGCCATCCGCGCCATCCCGCCCGTGGCCAGGCTCCGCCGCCAGCCGCCAGGGCGCCCTGCCCGCTCCCGTCTCCTCATGCGGCGCCTCCCATGGCCGCAGTAGCCGCCTCCATGCCTTGCCCGCCGGGCCCGTACGCCTCCCCTCGCCTCGGCCCAGGCGCCTACTCCGGCCTTGTCGTCGCCCGTCTCCGGCGAGCGGCCCCGCCAGTCCAGATCGAATCCGGACCCGAGGTTGACTTTCCCCGAAATCACTAAGTCGATTTTGTGTAATTTTCATGCCATGTTCATGCCATCGTATCTGCATCCAGTAGCTCCGTTTTGTCGTATAATATGTCAAATTGTTCGTCTCGATGGTACATCATTCCATCTCATTGCATCATTTTCATTTTAGCTCATCTTGATGCCAGAAATGCTGTTGGAAGAGGGCTATGTGATGTTAGTTTGATTCTTATCGAACATGCACTTTTGTCATTTTGCCATGATTGATGTGTGCACCCTATCAAGTTGACTCCTACATGTGTTTTGATATATACATGTCTTCTTTACAGGGTGTATGCCATGTATTTTGTGATCTCTGTGTGACTAGCACAAGCATGCAAACTTAGCTTCATGATGTTCTGATTTCAGCCTGTTCTGCGATATTTTTATGCCATGTAAACTTGATGCTACGAGAGATCCATGCATATTTTGAGATACTTCAGTAAGGATGTTTTGAACATATGGTTATTCTCTATCCATCCATGCCCTTATTTGCAATTATAGAGTGCCTTAGCTTGAGTCAATCGAGCTCTACTTTTGCTATAAAATGTTTCCTGGCAGGTTGTTTACATGTTATTCAATTTTGCCAAGGTTGTTGTAGTTGATCCGTGTATGCTATGATGTTGTTCTTGCCATGTTTAGCTTCTATGCCATGTCTTCTTACTGTGAGTTGCCTTTCTATGCCATGTATTGCTCTGTGGTGAGTGGTTCAAGCTCACCAACATGCCTACTATGTTGTTCTGCCATGTATGAATCATCATATAACGCCATGTTTACATGGGTGCCATCATATTTTATGCCTTTTGGCTCATGGTCGATTAAAGGACTTTTGTTATATGCAATTAGTATTCATGCCATGCCTTTTTTGCCATGATAAGTTCCAACATGCTGTTTGATAGCTCTAAACATGTTAACTTTGATGTTATTTCTGCCATGTCACAATGATTACATCAAGTCATGAACTGTTATTATTTGCAATCTTGCCATGTCCTTTTGAGCATGTTCTAGTGATTTCTGGAGATAGCTCAGTGTTCATGTTTTGTAATGCTTTACCTGTACATCGTGCCCATGCCTTTTGTTCTCACGTTGAGATCTGTAGCATAGTGTTTTGATGCTTGCAATATGCCTACTTCTTTGTCTTGGATGATTGTTGCTATAACTTGTATTGTGTGTATGTGTTGAACCGTTGCTCCGTTTTGAGTGTGCTCTATATGAAACTTGCTTGATTTTGCATGTAGCTTCATATTATCATGTTGCATCCATGTTTTGAGGTGTTTGCTTGATGTTGGTATACATTTTGCATCAATGCCATGTTTATCTTGTTTTGCTCATATCTTCTAGGCGTCAGAATCTAATGAACTTTATATGTAACTTGAATAGAATTTCGTGTGAGATCATCGTGGTGCATCTTAACTTGCTGTTTAACAACTTTAACATAAGGTTTATTCAGATCTGGACTAATTTCAAATTTGCATATGAGGGCTTCTAGGAATTGTTCTATGTTGTTTAGGCCTCATTTAAACTTGCTTTGATGTGTTGGTCTTGTTGCATCATCCTTTGCCATGAGTAGCTTCATGTAGCCTTGTCATGCATCATACTTGGTTGAGCATCATGTCTTGTTCATGTGTGTGTGTTTACTATGTTGTGCTTCTTCTTGTTAGTTCTGTTTTAGTTCCGATCGTGAGGATTAGTTCGTCTCGCTTGGTTATCTTCGTGGCTTCATCTTCTTCATGGACTCGTTCTTCTTCCTTGCGGGATTTCAGGCAAGATGGTCACCTTGGATCTCATTACTATCATTGCTATGCTAGTTGCTTCGTTCTATCGCTATGCGCTACCTATCACTTGCTCCTCAAGCCTCCCAAATTGCCATGTCAGCCTCTAACCTTTTGCACCTTCCTATGCAAACCGTTGTTTGGCTATGTTACCGCTTTGCTCACCCCTCTTATAGCGTTGTTAGTTGCGGTGAAGATGAAGATTGCTCCATGTTGGATACATTATGTTGGGATATCACAATATCTCTTATATTATTAATGCATCTATATACTTGGTAAAGGTGGAAGGCTCGGCCTTATGCCTGTTTTATTCCACTCTTGCCGCCTAGTTTCCGTCATATCGGTGTTATGTTCCCAGATTTTGCGTCCCTAACGGCGGGTGATTTATGGGACCCCTTGACAGTTAGCTTTGAATAAGACTCCTCCAGCAAAGGCCCAACATTGGTTTTACCATTTGCCTCACCTAGCCCTTTTTCCTTGGGTTTCAGCCCAAGGGTCATCTTTATTTAGCCCCGGTGATGCTTCTCTAAGTGCTGGTTAACCAAAACCCTTGCAAAGCACCCAGAAACTTCGAGGCTTGGTTTACTCGTAGCCTGTCTCATCCGGTGTTGCCGAGAACAAGATATGTGCAGCTCCTATTCGGGATTGTCGGCATCGAGTGGCTTCTTTGGTCTATTTATTCTTAAATGTCTTGTAGCGGGATTCGGGCGATCGGGTCTTCCGGGAGAAGAATATCCTAGTTGATCGCGAGAGCTTATCATGGGCTAAGTTGGGACACCTGAGGTATAAACTTTGAGAGCCGTGCCCGTGGTTATGTGGCAGATGGGAATTTGTTAATATCGGTTGTAGTAAACTCGAAGCAAACTCTTCTAAAATACACCAACCGTGTATGCGTGTCGTGAGTGTCTCTCTTTGGGGGTTGATCGGGGAGAACACGGTTCTTGGGTTATGTCGACATAAGTAGGAGTTCAGGATCACTTCTTGATCATTACTAGTTGACGACCGTTCCTTTGTTTCTCTTCTCACTCTCATTTATATGTTAGCCACCATACTTGCTTAGTCATTCTTTGCAACCTCACCACTTTACCCCTTCCTTTCCCATTAAGCTTTGCTAGTCTTGATACCCATGGTAATGGGATTCTGAGTCCTCGTGGCTCTGATTACTACACCGATTCAGAGTACAGGTTGTGCGATGATCTTGTGAGGCGATGTTGTTTGTTTTGGAGTTCTCCTTGGTTCTTCTTGATCGGGGATAGGTTCGAATTGGCTGCCTGGGCTAGCAGGTGGATATTGTTTGAGTTTCTGTTTATGTTCCATCCGTGATGGGATGTTGATCTCTTATACATGATGTGATGTTGTATTCTTGTGGCATTACGTGCCTTATGTATGTATCCCCATCTATTATGTAATGTTGATGTAATGATATCCACCTTGCAAAAGCGTTTCAATATCTTGGTCTATCCTTGGTGGGACCTTGAGTTCCTTTTGGATAGGGTTAGCATATTGACGTGTTCAGGCGTCCCGACAAGGACACGAGCAAGGGCTATGCGGAGGAGGAGGGAAGCGAGGCAGTGACCTTGCCTCGGCCTTGAACCTTGGCGGAGAAGGGCTTCCGCCTCGGCCCGACGCAGTAAACCACTCGCTCTCCACTTGCTTGCGTTCTTCTTTTCCCTTATTGACCCTCGACCTTAGCTCCGTCCTATATCTCTTCGTGGCATCAGACTTCTCCTTAGAGGGCGTCGGCGCCACCATCAGAGCGTCGCCCGCGGATCTGCATGGAAGAAGCGGAAAGATCGCTCTTGAGGAGGGAGCAGGCGCCGCCGAGATGCCGCCAAGGGCCCGCGAGGAGCGGCAAGGGCTTTTAGAGGAGCCGTCAAGGCCGCGAGGAGGGCGTTTGGCCAGCCCTCCTCCTCATTGCCTCGGGCTCTGGCAGTACACGAGGTTAGCGATGACCTCTTCGTCCATCTCCTTGGCGCCGAGCACGGGGCTCCTTTGAGGAGAGGTGTTTGACAAGGCGCTTTCCTGCGCCGGGCTTGAGGTTGTTGATGAGGCAGGCGTTGGCGGTCTTGGCTCGGGAGGCATTACTCGAGCCATGGCGCCCGGCTTAGGAAGCTCAGGCGCTCCACCGCGCTTCGCTGGACAAGGTCAAGTCCAGACAGCGGTGGTGGAAGGATGGAGGAGGGACTTTAGAGCGCATCGCCAAGGCGTGGGACTAGTTCCGCCGGGGCTCGGGGACGAGTTGAAGGCCGCCGGGGGTGGCCAGCCAAGCCGTGAGTGGAGCTTCGCCATGAAGCTGGCGACATCGAGAGGCCAGGGAGGCGGCGAAGAGGCTGGCTGTGAAGCGAAGCCGTCGGTCCCCGCAGGCGCATACGAAGACCAGGAGGAGGACCTTGCGGCGCGAGAGAGACTTGCCGCCACGCTCGCGGCAATGGCGAAGAAGGTGGACAAGCTCGTCTGCGGCGGACCCAAGAGCTGGAGGCGGAGGCATCGAGGCACTCAGCGCCCTGGCTCGAGGCCCATGCGGCAAGGTGAAGGAGGCTGGAGGAGCAAGCTCTGAAGCTGGCCGGAGAAGCCTACGCTCAATGGTGCTCTGGGTGGCGCGAGGGGTGAGATCATCGGCAAGTCGGAGAGCTCTCCGGTCGATGCCTCCATCCAGATCTCAAGCTGAAGTGGGAGCTCGAGGCAGATCGGGGCCATGACCGAGAGGATCGGCAGGAGGCGGAGATGGAGAAGCAAGCTGCTGAAAACGAGACCGCCAACCTCCAAGGACTACAAGGCGAGGCGGCTGGCTCGTCGTCTTGCCGCTGTTGCAAACTTCGGCAGCCGATCAATGGGCATCATGGGGATGCGGAGATGGGGTATGCCCGGAAACTGACTAGCCAACAACTGACCATATACTTTGAGAAGGTTGTCGGCATGAAGCGGCTTCACTCCAACAGGCGGGCCTCCTGGCGAGAATCCTGGATACTCTCCGAGGACCATGACCGGGTGCTCACCAAGATTGTTGGCACAGATCTCGACTTGGGCGGTCTTTGAAGAGCTTGCGGAGGATGCCGACATCGCGGCGCTCAACGGCGTATCCAGTATCGGCCCGCATCGACAAAATCAAGAGGGTTGAGGGCGGCGCCGGGACTAGGCATCCTATTCTCTGTCATCTTGGAGTTCATGACCAAGGTAAAGCTATCTTTAGTTAGAACATGGCGGAAATTTGTGTAATATAACTCTGTAATGCCCTGAAACTTATGCATGTTATTCCTATCCGATTTTCCTTGTATGTACACCCCATGGTAGGTAAGCTTGACACGTAAACCAGGTGGCGTTTGAAACGGATCCTCATTAGCCTGCGGGCGTGCTTGTCACAAAAGGACCTTACCGCCCTGGCGGCAGCTCGATCTGTCGAGCTTGACTCGGTCGAGAACAAGAGCATTGCGATGGCGAGGCTACCTGCCGCTCTCTCGGCGCAGCGCTTGAACTCTTAGTGGACTTGAAATAGAACAAAGGTTGCCGATCGCGGGAGAGCCACCTCTGCGTACAAGCTTTCCATACATAGGCCGAACCGTCGAGGATAATGACCTTATGTTTAAAGAAAAGAACTTAAAGTTCAGCATGACTTAGCTCTCTCGTAAATCGCCTCGGTGTTTTCGTGCCACAGGCGCGCGCTCCTGGCCGCGCCTTCTCCGCGGGGGCGATGAAGAACAGCTAGGTCATTGCTGGACCAGATTATCTGATTCGCGCCCCCTACAGCGCGCAAAACAAAATCGATGGGAAGCGACACCTATGGGATCCTGGAATCCCTTCTCGACGTTCTTGGTAGCGAGGATCGTGAAGGCGAGGACGATAGATAACACAAAGGGATTTACGAGGTTAGGACGCGAGATCGTAAAACCCTAGTCCTACTTTGTTGGATGTATTTAGTGTTCTTGAGCTCTCGAACTAGCTCTAGGTGCTGCGAGGTTCAAAAGCGGACCCTTTCTCGGTCCCCTCGGGCCTCCTTTTATAGGAAAAGGAATGCCACGGTGTAGCGGGGAGGTGGAAAGGGCTACAGCTCTGAGGTTATCCCTCGTATTCAGGACAAGGCGCATTTAATCACGAGGCTTAGGTGTCCCTTGGCTTTATTGGGAGCAGGGGGCAAGGCCGTCCATCCATCGCCGCTCCTCCTTGCCGACAGCGCCACGGCGGCGATGCATGCGGTGCCATGTAGGCGAGGCAGGCAGGCTGAGGTAGCCGCGATGGTGGAGCCTCCGAAGGATTGCATGCCGCCCGCGGTGCACTGCCCAGCTGGTTGGGTTGCGGCTGCCTGCGAATGTAGCGAAGACTTACAGTGCGAGGCCTAGCGGTGGCGGTTAGTGCGCTTTGGCGAGTGCCTTGTCGGGTTGCGGCAAGAGTCTTGCCAGTGGCCGGCAAGGGTGTCTGATGTACGTGGCCTCCCGGCAAGGGTCTTGCGGTGCTGCTGGCCTCCACAGGAAGGGTCTTGCGGAGTGGCCCGACAAAGGTCTTGTGTCGCGCTAGCCTCCGGCAAGGGGTCTTGCAGGGGTCTTGTGAGTTTCTTTGGTGAGGATGGTTGCCTTCTTATCCTCATTTGATCTTGAGCATCCTATGTCTTCACAAAGATTTGCATGCCACCGGAGGTGCCTCCAGAGCCTGCCCCAATGCATTTGTGTGAGCATTAGTGGGCTCAAGGGTGGCTCGCTGTTTGGCCTGGGCGGGCCGCCCGACAAAGGTCTTCTTTGGGGCAGGTGAGGCTGATCTAGAGGGTCCTTGCTGGGAGAATCTCGCCCATCCGATCCTTGTGGCCTTGGTCCTTGTCATTTGCTTCATTTGTCTTCATGGCCTTGGCTCCTCTCCGGCTCCCTTTCCTGCCATGTCTATGCGTGGTGCGTGGCGGGGAGGCTCGACTTCCGTGCACAAATAAAGGGGTCAGCAGAGCCCCTACTTTTGTACACCGACACGGCTTGAGAGACCGGCAGGTGGGCCAGCGGCACTCTCTCCCCGCTGGTCTCCTTCTCCTCCAAGCGGCACCCGATCAGGGAGGCGGTGTGCTCGGCGACAAGCCCGTGACAGGCGACTCGGCCCGACCACGGGTGATCTGCGGGGAGGCACCCCGCTGAGGCTTCTTGCGGCCAAACCTTGAGATGAGCGGGGCATCCACGAGGAGCAGAAAGGCAGGCGTCATCCGGAGAAGGAGACAAGCGCAAAACCTCTGGTTGATCGAGAAATTGGGAGGTTCGTGGTGCCCGTGGAGTGCTCACGGAGGTGCGAACAATTAGGGAGGCTCGCATGGACGATTTATCTGAAGGCGGTGGCCATGGTGGCGAGAGGGGGAGAGAGAACAACTCCGGCTCATGGGGAGGCGGGGAGGTTCTTTGGAGGTGGTGTGAGGCTGGTGGTGGTCGAGCGGCCTCCGGTGGAATATATATAGCGGGCGAAGACACCGCACGGTTGCCGCGTGTCCGCCCGCAGCTCAGCAGCAACTCGTGATCCGCGAAGTGCGGAAAGCGTGATGAGAAGTGCGGATGGCGGCAGCATTCCGAGAGGCGGAGCCAAGGGAGAAGCGAGAGGAAGAGGCGGCGCAATTAATGCGCTGTCGGCTGCTTCGCCCGTGGTATGTGGCGGCAAGCCAGCGGAGAGGCTTCTGGAAGGGAGATGTCTCGGGAGGGCAGCGGCAGCCGCGGGGAACACGTTGCTGAGCCGTGCTGCTGAGGCCCGGCGGAGGAGGGCCCGAGCAAGAAGGCGCTACAGGCCAGCGGCGGTCGTGCCAAAGCAGTGGTCACGCGCGTGCCTTTGGTGCTCCGGTGCCACACTATATAAGCGATGTGCAGGGGTTAGTCCTTCGGGGGCCGGTTTCAAGCTACGGTGGTAACTTGGTTAAAAGCGAAGTGGGTTGGTGGGAATTAAGCTCGAAGTTTGTTGTTGCAAACTTGATCATACCTTGTGATCAGAGATAAATGCTAAGGGCAAATGAGTTATGCAGGGTGTTTAGGTTAGGAAGGACTATAGTCATGTGCATTATAAGATGATTTGGACCAATATTTAATATAGTTGTAACAACCACATAAATTGGTCAAAAAACAAGAACAGGAAGAAGCACTCACATGAGTGATGAATTGAGCTGAAAATGGGCATGGCGCGTTATTTGGTCATATGAGAGTGCACAAAATTTCATGCCATTTGGCCAAGCCAAAATGGTACTTCCTTCATAGCTATCCTCTCTATCTAGAAAATTGGGAAAAATCCCGAGGAAAATGGCTAGATGAAATAATCCCAAAACTTGTGGAGATGACTTCTATGGGTAGGAGAAGGCTTAGGAAATTTTAAGCACTAATGGAGCAAGATAAAATACACTTGCTTCATTAACTGAAAATTTGGATAGAAACAAAGATTTGAAGCTCAGCTCACAAGGATGCATTGCATGAGCTCAGATCTTGAGGAGGGTGATGATGTGCAGTGATATGAAGGGCCATGCAAAATTTCAACTCAATAGGATTAACCATCTTCAAACCGGATTGATAACTGTTGTTGTATGAGAACTCTGCGTATGGCAAATTATCATCCCAGCTAGACCCATAGTCTAGCACACAAGCTCTCAACGTGTCCTCCGAATCTGGTTGACTCTCTCGGTCCTGTCCATCCGCTCATGCGGATGAAAAGCTGTCATCAATTCCAGCCTCGTACTCCAAAGTTTCATGCAACTGCTTCCAAAACTTTGAGGTAAACTGCGTTCCTCTATCCGACACGATTTTCCTCGGAACTCCATGCATATCGATCCTGGTCATGTATATCTTGGCCAACTTGGCACTGGTATAGGTAGTCTTCACGGAATGAAGTGAGCTACCTTAGTCAAACGATCAACCACTACCCAGATAGAATCATAACCTGAACGGGTCCTAGGTAATCCTGTGATGAAATCCATACCAAGTTTCTCCCATTTCCAATCGGGAATCGGCAAAGGTTGAAGTAACCTGCTGGCTTCGATGTTACGCCTTTACGTTGGCAAACATCGATATCGCTACGTACTCGGCAATGTCCTTCTTCATACCATCCACCGAAACTTTGCTTCAAATCCGGTACATCTTGGTGTTGCCGGGTGGATCGAGTATGGTGAATCATGAGCCTCTGAAGAATTAGCTTCTGAGCTCGGGATCATTGGGCACGTAATCGATCCTCAAACCATATAGTTCCATGTTCATCCTTACGGAATCCTTTAGCTTTTCCTTCCTCCATCTTTTGCTTTATCTCATCGATTTCCTTGTCCGACTTACGGGCTTCACGAATCCTTTCGGTCAAGGTGGACTGAACTTCGAGTTGCGACAAATCCTTTGGAACTATCTCCGGTCGGAGATCTCGAGGTCATCGACCAACTCCGGGTAATCCTCCTGCGGTAAGAGTATTCACATAACTCTTACGGCTCAAAGCATCTGCTACAACATTGGCCTTACCGGGTGGTAATGCAATCTCATGTCGTAGTCCTTTATCAACTCTAGCCATCTCCTCTCGCTCGAGGTTCAATTCATACGTGTGAAGATATATTTCAAACTCTTGTGATCTGTATAGACATCACAACGATTTCCGATGAGGAAATGTCTCCAGTCTTGAGTGCATGCACTACTGTTGCTAACTCCAAATCATGCGTGGCATAATTCATCTCATGAGGCCGTAGCTGTCCGGAGGCATAAGCTACAACCTTACCTTCCTGCATCAATACTCCTCCGAGTCCTTGACGAGAAGCGTCAATAAACCTGGTATTCCTTATGTATGTCCGCAATATCAACACTGGGGCTGTGACCAACCGTTTCTTCAATTCCTGAAAACTGGCTTCACATTCCTCGGTCCAAACATACTTGGCTTCCTTCTTCAACAACTCAGTCATGGGCTTGGCAATCTTCGAGAAGTTCTCAATGAACCTCCGATAATATCCTGCGAGTCCGAGAAAACTGCGGATCTCCTTGGTCGAGGTGGGTGATCGCCAATTGGTGGTGATTCAACCTTGGCGGGATCAAGCTGCTATTCCTTCTCCTGAAATAATATGTCCGAGGAATCCAACTTCCTTTAGCCAAAATTCACATTTGCTGAATTTGGCATACAACTGATGTTCTCGAAGTTTCTCCAGAACTAGACGCAAATGTTCCTTATGCTCTTCCTCGCTCTTGGAGAATATCAATATGTCATCGATGAACACCACGACAAACTTGTCCAAATACTCCATGAACACCTTGTTCATCAAATTCATGAAGTATGCAGGAGCATTAGTCAATCCAAATGACATGACGGTATACTCGTATAAACCATACCTGGTAGTGAATGCTGTTTTGGGTATATCCTTTTCACGAATTTTCAACTGGTGATACCCTGATCGAAGATCGATCTTAGAGAATACCTTGGCTCCAACAAGCTGATCAAACAAGTCATTGATCATCGGCAGAGGGTACTTGTTCTTGATGGTTACTTCGTTCAAAGCACGGTAATCCACAACCATCCTCAAGCTCCCATCCTTCTTCTCTACCAAAAGAACTGGGGCTCCCCAAGGTGATGAGCTCGGACGAATATATCCTTTCTCCAATAACTCATTTATTTGATCCTTGATCTCTTTCAACTCATTCGGTGGCATCCGATAAGGTCTCTTGGATATTGGGGCTGTGCCGGCAATAGTTCAATCAGAAATTCAATGTCCTGTCCGTGGCATTCTGGTAATTCCTCCGAAACACATCGGGAAATTCTTGCACTCTGGCACTTCCTCTGAACAACTCCCGTGAGGGAATGCACTGATTCTTCATCCGGCTGTGCTGGCTACATACTTGATCCTCTTACGCGCCGGGGTGGTGAGCAGAATAGACTTCTTGGCACGATCAATGTTCCTTCATACTTTGACAACCAATCCATGCCTAGGATTACATCCAAGGTCTGAGTTTCCAACACTATGAGTTCTACGGAAATTTGTGGTTCCCGATGTTGAGGGTTGCAGGACAACTTAAACCTGCCATCATTTCTCCTCTCTGCGGAACCGACGCGGAGGGGGCTTCTAAGGGTTCTAGTCCGTAATCCGTACTTATCCACAACTACCCTTGATATGAATGAATCGTTGCACCGTAATCAAAGAGAACCAAAACTGAACGTGAATTCAATAAAACTTACCAACCACGATGTTCGGCTGATCATAGACGCCCTCCACGCCGATATGGTTCACCCGAGCACGAGGGAACGGATTAGGCTTCTTCTTTGAGCCTCCATTGCCATTTCCGTTCCTCTGCTTGGCCTCCGGCAGTCGGTGGCGTAGTGCCTGTCTTCCGCACTTGAAGCGGTGATGTGGCTCAGATCCTTCGAGCCGGGCAGAACGGTGCTGATTGCCATTACCATTGCCATTGCCATTGCCATGGCCTGACTTGCTGTCCTGGCTGCGGTTGTTCCCATTTCCTCCATGGTTATGAACTCCATGGTTATGATGGGTGTGCCCTCCGAGTACGGTGCATAGCGGGCTTCGCTGAGCTCTGAGTTGTGCTTCCCTGGCTGTACTTCCGCTTGCGGCTTCTATCTGCTGCTGCTTGCCTTCCGAATGGTGGCCTTGTCTACCAGCTCCCGGTAGTTGTTGAAAGTAGCCACAATAAGCTGCATGCTCAGTTCATCATTGAGTCCTCAAGGAACTTCTCCGCTTGGCGGCATCTGTGGCCACATCATCGGGGCATAGCGAGCAAGCTTGCTGAATTCATCCACGCATCGTGCCACAAGACGGTTCCCTGGCGTAAGTTGCGGAACTCACGCTTCTTCGCACTCATGGCTCCGGTGAGACATGAGCAAAGTCGAAGGCCTCGCTGGAATTGATCCCAAGTGATGCCACCCATGGGAAAAGTAGCGGTGTAATTCTCCCACCAAGAAGCTGCAGGTCCATCCAATTGATGCGCGGCAAAGCGCACCTTCTCAGCATCAGTGCATCCAACGGTAACTAGCTCTCTTCCAATCTTGCGGAGCCAATCATCAGCCACAATTGGCTCAGTGCTACTAGAGAACACTGGCGGATTCAACCTCAGAAATCGAGTCAAGTTGTCCACAGTGGGTGGTGGTGGTGGCGGTGGATTGTTGGTGGTGTTGTTCTGATTCTGAATAAGGAGCTGCATCGGTGCATTCTCTGCTGCCTTTGGAGCAGCTGGGTGAGCTCCGCGGAAACCAAAGGTCACGCTCGGAGGCATCTGGTGTTTTTGGAGTGGGTGAGAAAATTAGAATAGAACAATGGTCTATGAGAAATACACTACCCATATGAATGCACAATCATAACACACCAATCATTTATTCATTCCACTCAAACATGGTTCAAACTCGATTACAAAAGCTCATGACTAATCGAAGGAAAAACATCGGCCTAACTGATCGACGAAAAGTAAAAGATAACATGGTGGTCGACTAAAAGTCTTCATCAGTGGCGCCTCCTCTTGGGGTTTCCTTCGGTGGTACTCCCTTCGAAATCCTGATCATTGCTCACGAGGGGTGCTTCATCTCCACTCGGGTAAAGGTCCTCTCCCAAGTCCATCTTTTCCTCTATCGCGCAAGCTTCATCTTGGTCGTCGACTATCTCCATGAAGTCCGTGATTTCTTCCTCATGGCCAAGGAAGTCTGCGAGCCTTCTCCTCCGATTCCATTCATGGAGCAGAAGCTTCCGTGTGTCTTCGAGTTACGGCGAGTCTGAATCTCCGCTTCGAGAAGGCACTCCAAGTCCTGGATGTAAGAGAGTGGAATCGCCCTCAATGGTACGGATGATATCTCCATTCCTTGCCCCGCGAGAAACCATGGCGAGGTCTCGAGTGATCGAGCTCGCCTCACTCCTCTCGGAGATGTCCAAGTGCTCGGTAGATCGCCACGCCCCTTCCGATGATCCAGCTTGAACTCGGTGAACTCAAAGTTGATAGGCTCCGTGTGTCCTCCAAAGGTTCTCCCTGGGATATGCACCTCAATCCAGTAGCGGGTGTCCGTCGGAAGTGCATTAGTGGGTTTCCGGTGATCGAGGGCGAGCAATCTTCAGCAGCTTCACCATCTGGACCAGCTTCCTTCCAAGGGCATCGCCTCATCGGGTGGCAGAACTCCGTAGCAAAACTGGGGTGAACTCGACGCCATCTAGAATGTTGCAAAGGGAGAAGAGTCGAGAATAGAACAGGGAAGAATTATAGAATGAAAAGGGTTCAAAGTAAATGGTCTCGCTATGGCTTTCCGATCCTAGGGGTTACGATCCACGGTCAGCGTGTGCTCGATACCATCTCAGAGCGACCTGACCCAAAATCGGTCAAATCTACGTATGCATACCATCCCAAGATCATCTTTGGTACTCACAAGACATCGATAAAGTAATCAAAGTTCAATCACACCTGAATATCATTAACGATTCTCATATAGAGTCTTTATTACAAGGGAATAAATTCGCTCAAGGCCAACTCATGAGAAATAAACTAAAAGTGCTGAAGCGTCGAAGATAAGCGAGTCCATCCGACTCAAAGGGCAATCGCCAAGCGCGGAGCATAGCCTCACTCCGATCGAATATATCTCGCAACATAATACGTTGCAGCCATGTAGGTCAGCTTTTGGAATAAGCTGGCAAGTCATGAAGAATAACAATAATAAACTTACTAACACTATATGCATTTTTGGCTGTGGAGCTCTAAGTTTCATCATTTTGCGTAAAGCCAATTTTATCCTACTACAGTGGACTTATTTGCAAATTACTACAAATTGTTGGTAGTTATTGAGATGGTTCCGCCAACCAAAATCTCGTTCCCAAATTATTAAGTCATAAACCCTCAAATTAATTCATTAGTTTCAGTGTTGAGATATCCGAATACTTCCAAGTTCCAGAGGCTCAAATGTCCGTAACCGGGGACACGGCTAATCGATTAGGTTATAACTCTCTGCAGAGGTTTATGACTTTCCCGCAAGAATCATTCCTCCTTTAAAGTCTTCGCACTTCATGGTGTTTGAAGACGGACGAATGAAACAGGGTCTTCCAAAGAGTTCTTCCGCCACCGCCGTACCCATCCAATCCTACCGTTCGTCTACTTCTCGTAGTACCGCCCAGCCAGCGTCACTACTAGGGTCAACCCAGCCAGAGCCCATAATGGCTTGCGGCTGCAGAGTAAGCTTCGGTCATGGGGCATCCATCCTTCTCTTCGTGGCTGGGTGAAGCTTTCCGCAGATGTCATGGCGCTTCTCCATGCATCCCGCCACCACTGGTGCTCCAGGTGCCCGTCAACCGCCCTCCACCCAAGAGTGGTTTTCCAAGTCCATCTTGATCATTGTCGTCCATGGGTTGTCATCATCATTGACTCTCACATCTTGCTTATGAATTTCACTCATCCCAAATCCGTCTCACGAGCATAGCAAAATAACTACTACGTCCCGGGTCATGGTAACAAGGGGATTGGTTCATCCTACCACATGATACTACTCAAGTTTAATGACTTCAAGATTTCACTACTGCATGCAATGGTGGGGTGGTGACCACTACTAATGCACAAAAACATAGGTATAGAAATAACATGATCAAAACTTGCCTTGCTGATGATCCTCGTAAGCTAAAGAGTCGTAGTAGCAGGCTTCGCACTCTGGAAACTCTACCGAGACAAACAATAACACAATAAGCCCAAAGCAAGAGGATCACACAAGATAACAATAGTAACATAGCACAACAAAACATTCAAAACCAAATCCAAAAGAAAAAGTCAAAGAAACCAATTCAAAGTTTTTCCCTACTCCCCACAATAACAAAAATAGTTTTTATAAAACAAAAATTCCTTAATATAACCTAATCATGGTTTTAAGTTAACTTAACAGAAAAGGATTCACTAAGCAACTAGGAGCAAAAAAAATTAATTAAATAGCTATTATAAAACTCATTTTAGGCCTAATCCAATTTCTATTAAGAAAAATAATTTAAAACTTTTATTAATTATAAATAAAAGTTCATCTAATGGAGTGGCAGAAACTAACCTAGAATAACTAATCACAAGTTAAAAATAAATTAATTTACTAATTAATTAATTAGGAAAACAGAAGTAGTTAATTAATTAGGATTAATAGGATTCTGTCTAGAACTAATTGTTTATTAATCCTAAAATACCAAAGTTAATTTCTAGGGTTTGGCAATGTCAAAATAAAGTGGTGACAAAAGAATCATGCAAAAATAATTTTTCTAACTAAAGTTATAGCAGATTTGCTATTCTGACTAAAACAATATTAAAGAATTTTTAGTTATTATTAACATAGCTAAATATTTTTTTCAGAAACTACATAAAATTTGTAATCCAACAAAAAAGAATCACTCAAAAATATTAAACAGAATAAAAGATATACATTTTGAAAATTGAAACTATTCGCTAAAACAGAAAATCAAAATAAAAAAAAAAAGGCCTAATGGGCCTAAACTGCACTAGGCGTAGTTTAGTCTAAACGGCCCTAGGTTTAAACTAACGAACCGCCTAATAAAATAAACCTAAACTAATAATTAAACCGATCGGGCGGCCGGTTTTCTAACTAAAACCTAACCCTTCGGGGTTCTAATCCTAGCCCTAGATCTAGGATCGAACGGTGGAGGGGATGCCGGGACTTACGGACTCGGCGACGGCGGCAGTGGCGAAAGTGCTCAGGCGTCCGGACGTCGGCGAGCTCCGGCGACTCGACGGAAGACGCGACGAGCACGGGGAGGTTCGGTGGTGTTGGGAGGTCGGGGTGGACCAGAGGCGTCGGCGGCAACAATGGCGCGGGAGGGCTTCAGTGCTCGGTGAGCTCGGGAGGAGAGGGAGAGGGGTCCGCGAGGCTAGGGGGGAATGGGGTGCGGAGGGTTCGGCTTTATAGCCTGGGGTCCGCGAGCCGGAAGGGATCGGGCGATCGGGGATCCGGATCCGCCGGGATCCGGTGGACCTCCCAGCGGCGTGGCGGGCGAGGGGGAAGAAGAGGGGGGGGGTCCCACGGGTCAGCGAGAGGGAGGGAGCGGCGAGGGTCGGGTGGCCGAGGCCTAGGCCTTTCAGCGAGGGGCTGGGGTGGAGGCGCTGGGCTGGCTGGTGGTCGGGCTGGCTGCCAGTTAGGCTGGCTGGGCTGGGCTGGGCTGAGGGGTGAGGGTGAGGGCTGGCTGGGCCTGGGGTGGCCTGGCTGGCGCCCCTGGGGTTTTTCTTTATTTTTTTAATTAAAACAAAAACAAAAATAAAACCTTATCTATAAATATTTTATATAGGGTATATATATACCAAAATGATCAGGGGAATATTCCCTTTCATTTGAACATTTTTCCAAAGGCAAAATCCAAACTTTATAAAAATCCATTTTTTTCAAATTCAAATAAATTTCAGATTTGAATCCAAATCTTTTGGCATTGTTTCCTCTGATATTTTTGGAGTGTCATGTTTGCTCCTCTCATACTTTTGATCAAGTATTTATCAGGCTTAGTTTTTGAATTGTTTCCCACATGCCAAAGTTTGGAATTCAAATTCAAACTCAAATAGCTCTGAAACTTCAAAAGACAATCAAATTCAAACAGGATGCATAGGATGCTTAGCTATAATTGTAAAACATTCCAAATAGGAAATTTGGGATGTTACAGCTACTATCCTTTTTCCACACTTGTGCTTCAAAGTAGCACCATGATCTTCATGATAGAGAGTCTCTTATTTTGTCACTTTCATATACTAGTGGGAATTTTTCATTATAGAACTTGGCTTGTATATTCCAACAATGGGCTTCCTCAAATGCCCTAGGTCTTCATGAGCAAGCAAGTTGGATACACACCCACTTAGTTTCTTTTGTTGAGCTTTCATACATTTATAGCTCCAGTGCATCTGTTGCATGGCAATCCCTACTCCTCGCATTGACATCAATTGATGGGCATCTCCATAGCCCGCTGATTAGCCACGTCAATGTGATACTTTCTCCTTTTTTGTCTTCTCCACACAACCCCCATCATCATATTCTATTCCACCCATAGTGCTATGTACATGATCTCGCTCATGTATTGAGTGAAAGTTGAAAAAAGTTTGAGAATACTAAAGTATGAAACAATTGCTTGGCTTGTCATCGGGGTTGTGCATGATGAGAGCATTTTGTGTGATTTAAGATGGAGCATGGCAGACTATATGATTTTGTAGGGATGAGCTTTCTTTGGCCATGTTATTTTGATAAGACATAATTGCTTGGTTAGTATGCTTGAAGTATTATTATTTTTAAGTCAATATTAAACTTTTGTCTTGAATCTTATGGATATGAATATTCTTGTCACAATAAAGAAGATTACATTGATAAATATGTTAGGTAGCATTCCACATCAAAAATTCTGTTTTTATCATTTACCTACTCGAGGACGAGCAGGAATTAAGCTTGGGGATGCTTGATATGTCTCCAACGTATCTATAATTTTTGATTGTTCCATGCTATTATATTATCCATCTAGGATGTTTTATATGCATTTATATGCTATTTTATATGATTTTTGGGACTAACCTATTAACCTAGAGCCCAGTGCCAGTTTCTGTTTTTCCTTGTTTTTGAGTATCGCAGAAAAGGAAAACCAAAAGGAGTCCAATTGACCTGAAAATAGACGGAGATTATTTTTGGACCAGAAGAAGCCCACGGAGCACCGGAGATGGGCCAGAGGAGTCCCGAGGCTCCCACGAGGGTGGGGGCGCGCCCCCTACCTCGTGGTCGCCTCGGGGACCCCCCTGACTTGTACCCGACGCCAAAACCTCTTATATATACAGAAACCCCTAGAACATAACCTAGATCGGGAGTTCCGCCGCCGCAAGCCTCTGTAGCCACCAAAACCCAATCGGGGCCCTGTTCCGGCACCCTGCCGGAGGGGGATCCCTCACCGGTGGCCATCTTTGTCATCCCGGTGCTCTCCATGATGAGGAGGGAGTAGTTCACCCTTGGGGCTGAGGGTAGGTACCAGTAGCTAAGTGCTTGATCTCTCTCTCTCTCTCTCTCTCTCTCTCTCTCTCTCTCTCTTTTCTCTCGTGTTCTTGAGGTGGTACGATCTTGATGTATCGCGAGCTTTGCTATTATAGTTGGATCTTATGATGTTTCTCCCCCTCTACTCTCTTGTAATGGATTGGGTTTTCCCTTTGAATTTATCTTATCGGATTGAGTCTTTAAGGATTTGAGAACACTTGATGTGTGTCTTGCATGTGCTTATCTGTGGTGACAATGGGATATTCACGTGATCTACTTGGTGTATGTTTTGGTGATCAACTTGCGGGTTCCGTAACATTGTGAACTTATGCATAGGGGTTGGCACACGTTTTCGTCTTGACTCTCTGGTAAAAACTTTGGGGCACTCTTTGAAGTTCTTTGTGTTGGTTGAATAGATGAATCTGAGATTGTGTGATGCATATCCTATAATTATACCCACGGATACTTGAGGTGACATTGGAGTATCCAGGTGACATTAGGGTTTTGGTTGATTTGTGTCTGAAGGTGTTATTCTAGTACGGACTCTATGATAGATCGAACGAAAAGAATAGCTTCGTGTTATTTTACTACGGACTCTTGAATAGATCGATCAGAAAGAATAACTTTGAGGTGGTTTCGTACCCTACAATAATCTCTTTGTTTGTTCTCCGCTATTAGTGACTTTGGATTGACCCTTTGTTGCATGTTGAGGGATAGTTATATGATCCAATTATGTTATTATTGTTGAGAGAACTTGCACTAGTGAAAGTATGAACCCTAGGCCTTGTTTCCTAGCATTGCAATACCGTTTTCGCTCACTTTTATCATTAGTTACCTTGCTATTTTTATATTTTCAGATTACAAAAACCTATATCTACCATCCATATTGCACTTGTATCACCATCTCTTCCCCGAAATAGTGCACCTATACAATTTACCATTGTATTGGGTGTGTTGGGGACACAAGAGACTCTTTGTTATTTGGTTGCAGGGTTGCTTGAGAGAGACCATCTTCATCCTACGCCTCCCACAGATTGATAAACCTTAGGTCATCCTATAACCCACAAGTATAGGGGATCGCAACAGTTTTCGATAAGTAAGAGTGTCGAACCCAACGAGGAGCTAAAGGTAGAACAAATATTCCCTAAAGTTCTATCGACCACCGATACAACTCTACGCACGCTTGACGTTTGCTTTACCTAGAACAAGTATGAAACTATAAGTACTTTGTAGGTGTTTTTGGATAGGTTTGCAAGAAAGTAAAGAGCACGAGAATAAAAACTAGGGGCTGTTGTAAGTAAAGAAGCAATAAAGTAAATATAGCGAGTGTGGAAAAGTGGTGGTAGGAGTTGCGAAATTGTCCCTTAAGCAATTGACTACTTTACTAGACCGATAGCAAGTATCATGTGGGAGAGGCCACTGCTAGCATGTCATCCCTGACTTGGAATTCTATGCACTTATGATTGGAACTATTAGAAAGCATCCGCAACTACTAACGTTCATTAAGGTAAAACCCAACCATAGCATTAAGATATATTGGTCCCCCTTCAATCCCGTATGCATCAATTTCTATGCTAGGTTGAAGCTTCTGTCACTCTTGCCCTCCAATACATAGTCCTATCAACATACAACTAACCCTAAGGTGTGGTCCACGCGCGCGCTCATATGATGGGCACCAAAGGACAGCAACATAACCACAAGCAAATTAAATCAATCATAGCAATTCATCAACCACTGATAGGACAACGAAAATCTACTCAGACATCATAGGATGGCAACACATCATTGGATAATAATATGAAGCATAAAGCACCATGTTCAATTAGAGGGTACAGCGGGTTGCGGGAGAGTGGACTGCTGTAGATAGAGGGGGGAAGGTGATGGAGATGTTGGTGAAGATGATGGAGGTGTTGGTGAAGATGGCGGTGATGATGATGGCCCCCGGCGGCATTCCGGCGCCACCGGAAGCGAGGGGGAGAGAGCCCCCCTCCTTCTTCTTCTTCCTTGACCTTCTCCCTAGGTGGGAGAAGGGTTTCCCCTCTGGTCCATGGTCTCCATGGCATGGGAGGGGCGAGAGCCCCTCCGAGATTGGATCTATCTCTCTGTCTCTCTCTATTTCTGCGTTCTGCTCTGGTCCCCTTTCACCGTTTCATATATATATGGAGATCCGTAACTCCGATTGGACTGAAACCCTCGCAATGATTTTTTACCAAAAATTAGCTTTCTTGCGGCCGAAGAAGGGCATCAACCGCCTTACGGGTGGCCCATGAGGGTGGGGGGCGCGCCCTCCTAGGGAGGGCGTGGGCCCCTGCCTCATGGCCACCTCGGACACCGTTTCGTGTTGATCTTTCTCCCAGATTTTCCAAATATTCCAAAAATAAGCTCCGTCCGTTTTTATCCCGTTTGGACTCTGTTTCATATGGATATTCTGAGAAACCAAAAACATGCAACAGACAAGAACTGGCACTAGGCACTGGATCAATATGTTAGTCCCAAAAATAGTATAAAAAGTTGCCAAAAAGTATATGAAAGTTGAATAATATTGGCATGGAACAATAAAAAATTATAGATACGACGGAGACGTATCACATCCACTTGAGGGGAATTTGCTACTGTCCTACAAACCTCTGCACTTGGAGGCCCAACGACGTCTATAAGAAGAAGGTTGCGTAGTAGACATCACCTACACTCACAAGATTAACTGTTAGTGACTAAATAATAATCTATATGTATGATATGCAACAAACAAATGCAGCAAACAAGTGCAACAAACCAACTAGGCTCCATACTATCGCTTTCTAACGTTCGCGCAGGCTAGGGCATCCTACAACCAGACCTGCTCTGGTACCAAGCCTGTAGCACCCCGGCTCAGAAAAACTGGAACGCCTCGTATTCCAGCCCAGAGATCAAGGAGAAGTCTTCTGGAATACGACACTGCTTAGCATAGCACAAATCAACTCTTTATTACAATCTATATGGATACAAGGGTTACATCGGCATGGCGACACTACGCCTGCCACGGTTGCTCCATGCAAGCAGCAGAACAACGCAATGCAACGGAACAACTCTAGCAGTGGAACAGTGACGACGGTGATGAACTCCGCTCCGCAGGGACTCTGGCTGGAACGCCTATCCTAGCTCGCAAACAAGGAATCCACGACAAAAAAGCAATCAAGTCCGGCATGACCTGCAAACTGGCATGACACGCCAGGTCAGTACACTGAATGTACTTGCAAGCTCACAACAACCAAATCAATCAAGACAGACAACAACATGGCAATTACAGGTTAACAAGGATTAACATGATACTATCAGAACAACATGGCATGAACAACATGATACATATAGAACAATACGAGCATGGCATGAACATATAAACATGATGACACTATCATGCAACATGATGACATCATCATGCACCAACTTACTCTGTTCGGGTTACCTCGTAACTGATGGTAGCTGGAACTACGCCGGTATTTCCCCGGAGGGGGAGGGATGGTGTAGCACAGTGACGGTAGGTATTTCCCTCAGTTATGAAACCAAGGTGTCGAACCAAGCAACACAACATAAACAGCACCTGCACATAAACAACAACACCTCGCATCCCGACGAGTTAAAGGGGTTGTCAATCCCTTTCGCGGTACGGTGCCTCAAGATAGGCAAGCGGACGTGAGATACATTGTAGTAGATTGATAGATCAAACGCAAATAAAATAAATAAAGATAAAATACAGCATGGTATTTTTGTATTTTTTTGGATTAATAGATCTGAATAAAAATGCAAAGCAAAAGTAGATCACAAGGCAAATATATGAGAAAGAAGACCCAGGGGCCGTAGGTTTCACTAGTGGCTTCTCTCGAGAAAAATAGCAAATGTGGGTAAACAAATTACTGTTGGGCAATTGATAGAACTTCAAATAATTATGATGATATCCAGGCAATGATCATTACATAGGCATCACGTCCGAGATTAGTAGACCGACTCCCTGCATCTACTACTATTACTCCACACATCGACCGCTATCAAGCATGCATCTAGTGTATTAAGTTCACGGAGAAACGGAGTAATGCAATAATAATGATGACATGGTGTAGACAAGATCCGTTTATCTATATGGCGGTTGTCGGATCTCGGGTTCCGGCAAAACCCTTAAGGTTCGAACTCTCGGATGCGTGATGACCCACAAGTATAGGGGATCTATCGTAGTCCTTTCGACAAGTAAGAGTGTCGAACCCAACGAGGAGTAGAAGGAAATGATAAGCGGTTTTCAGCAAGGTATTCTCTGCAAGTACTGAAATAAGTGGTAACATATAGTTTTGTGATAAGATAATTTGTAACGAGCAACAAGTAACAAAAGTAAATAAAGTGCAGCAAGGTGGCCCAATCCTTTTTGTAGCAAAGGACAAGCCTGTACAAACTCTTATAATAGGAAAAGCGCTCCCGAGGACACATGGGAATATCGTCAAGCTAGATTTCATCACGCTCATATGATTCGTGTTCGGTACTTTGATAATTTGATATGTGGTGGACCGGTGCTTGGGTGTTGTTCTTACTTGAACAAACATCCCACTTATGATTAATCTCTATTGCAAGCATCCGCAACTACAACAAAAGTATTAAGGTAAACCTAACCATAGCATGAAACATATGGATCCAAATCAGCCCCTTACGAAGCAACGCATAAACTAGGGTTTAAGCTTCTGTCACTCTAGCAACCCATCATCTACTTATTACTTCCCAATGCCTTCCTCTAGGCCCAAATAATGGTGAAGTGTTATGTAGTCGACGTTCACATAACACCACTAGAGGCTAGACAACATACATCTCATCAAAATATCGAACGAATACCAAATTCAAATGACTACTAATAGCAAGACTTCTCCCATGTCCTCAGGAACAAACGTAACTACTCACAAAGCATATTCACGTTCATAATCAGAGGGGTATTAATATGCATAAAGGATCTGAACATATGATCTTCCACCAAATAAACCAACTAGCATCAACTACAAGGAGTAATCAACACTACTAGCAACCTACTAGTACCAATCCCGGACTTGGAGACAAGAATTGAATACAAGAGATGAACTAGGGTTTGGATATGAGATGGTGCTGGTGAAGATGTTGATGGAGATTGCCCTCTCCCGAGGAGAGGAGCGTTGGTGATGATGATGACGATGATTTCCCCCTCCCGGAGGGAAGTGTCCCTGGCAGAACAGCTCTGCCGGAGCCCTAGATTGGTTCCGCCTCGTGGCAGCGGAGTTTCGTCCCGAAAGGTTGCTTCTAATTTTTTTCTCGACGAAAGACCCCATATAGCAGAAGATGGGCATCGGAGAGCCACCAGGGGGCCCACGAGGTAGGGGGGCGTGATACATCCCCAACACCTCTCTTTATCCACGCAAGCTTGGCGAAGCCCTGCCGGAGAACTGCCGTACCAACTGCACCACGCCGTCGTGCTGCCATTGGAATTGTCTTCCTCAACCTCTCCTTCACTCTTGCTGGATCAAGACGGAGGAGATGCCATCGTCCCGTACGTGTGTTGAACACGGAGGTGCTGTCCTTTCAGCACTTTGGTCATCGGTGATCAGAATCACGTTGGGAACGTCTTCATCATCACCACTCTCGAGCGCGCCCGTACTCGATCTACAAGTGGTATGTAGATGCAAACTCTCTCTCGTAACTCGTTGCTTAGATGAACTCATAGATAGATCTTGGTGAAACCGTAGGAAAATTTTAATTTTCTGCAACGTTCCCCAACAGTGGCATCATGAGCTAGGTCTATTGCGTAGATTCTTTGCACGAGTAGAACACAAAGTAGTTGTGGGCGTTGATGATGTTCAATATGCTTACCGCTACTAGTCCAATCTTGTTTCGACGGTATTGTGGGATGAAGCGGCCCAGACCGACCTTACACGTACTCTTACGTGAGACAGGTTCCACCGGTCGACATGCACTTGGTGCATAAGGTGGCTAGCGGTGCCGATCTCTCCCACTTTAGTCGGAACGGATTCGATGAAAAGGGTCCTTATGAAGGGTAAATAGCAATTGGCATATCACGTTGTGGTTTTGCGTAGGTAAGAAACGTTCTTGCTAGAACCCATAGCAGCCACGTAAAACATGCAAACAACAATTAGAGGACGTCTAACTTGTTTTTGCAGGGTATGCTATGTGATGTGATATGGCCAAGAAGAATGTGATGAATGATATGTGCTGTATGAGATTGATCATGTTCTTGTAATAGGATTCACGACTTGCATGTCGATGAGTATGACAACCGGCAGGAGCCATAGGAGTTGTCTTTATTTATTGTATGACCTGCGTGTCATTGAACAACGCCATGTAATTACTTTACTTTATTGCTAACCGTAGCCATAGTAGTAGAAGTAATAAGTTGGCGAGACAACTTCATGGAGACACGATGATGGAGATCATGATGATGGAGATCATGGTGTCATGCCGGTGACAATGATGATCATGGAGCCCCGAAGATGGAGATCAAAAGGAGCAATATGATATTGGCCATATCATGTCACTACTATATAATTGCATGTGATGTTTATTATGTTTATGCATCTTGTTTACTTAGAACGACGGTAGTAAATAAGATGATCCCTTACACAAATTTCAAGAAGTGTTCTCCCCTAACTGTGCACCGTTGCTACAGTTCGTCGCTTCTAAGCACCACGTGTTAATCGGGTGTGATGGATTCTTACGTTCACATACAACGGGTGTAAGCAAGATTTACACACGCAATACACTTAGGGTTAACTTGACGAGCCTAGCATGTAAAGACATGGCCTCGGAACACGGAGACCGAAAGGTCGAGCATGAGTCGTATAGTAGATACGATCAACATGAAGATGTTCACCGATGATGACTAGTCCGTCTCACGTGTTGATCGGACACGGCCTAGTTGATTCGGATCATGTAATCACTTAGATGACCAGAGGGATGTCTATCTGAGTGGGAGTTCATAAGATGAACTTAATTATCCTGAACATAGTCAAAAGACCTTTTGCAAATTATGTCGTAAGCTCACGCTTTAGTTCCACTGTTTAGATATGTTCCTAGAGAAAATATAGTTGAAAGTTGAAAGTAGCGATTATGCGGACAGTAGAAAGCTTATGTCCTTAATGCACCGCTCAGTGTGCTGAACCCCAAACGTCGTTTGTGGATGTTGCGAACATTGGACATACACGTTTTGATAACTACGTGATAGTTCAATTAAACGGTTTAGAGTTGAGGCACCAAAGACGTTTTTCGAAACGTCGCGGAACATATGAGATGTTTCGAGGGCTGAAATTGGGATTTCAGGCTCGTGCCCACGTCAAGAGGTATGAGACCTCCGACGAGTTTTCTTAGCCTGCAAACTAAGGGAGAAAAGCTCAATCGTTGAGCTTGTGCTCAGATTGTCTGAATACAACAATCACTTAAATCGAGTGGGAGTTGATCTTCCAGATGAGATAGTGATGTTTCTCCATAGTCATTGCCACCAAGCTGCTAGAGCTTCGTGATGAACTATAACATATCAGGGATAGATATGATGATCCTTGAGGTATTCGCGTTGTTTGACATCGCGAAAGTAGAAATCAAGAAGGAGCATCAATTGTTGATGGTTGGTGAAACCACTAGTTTCAAGAAGGGCAAGGGCAAGAAGGGACACTTCATGAAACGGCAAATCAGTTGCTGCTCCAGTGAAGAAACCCAAGGTTGAACCCAAACCCGAGACTAAGTGTTTCTGAGATAAGGGAACAGCCCTTTGGAGTAGAATTACCCTAGATACTTGGTAGATAAGAAGGCAGGCAAGGTCGATAGAAGTATATTGGATATACATTATGTTAATGTGTACTTTACTAGTACTCCTAGTAGCACCAGGGTATTAGATACCGGTTCGGTTGCTAAGTGTTAGTAACTCGAAATAAAAGGCTACGGAATAAAAGACTAGCTAAAGGTGAGCTGACGATATGTGTTGGAAGTGTTTCCAAGTTTGATGTGATCAAACATCGCACGCTCCCTCTACCATCAAGATTAGTATTAAACCTGAATAATTGTCATTTGGTGTTTGCGTTGAGCATAGACATGATTGGATTATGTCTATCGCAATACGGTTATTCATCTAAGGAGAATAATGGTTACTCTGTTTATTTGAATAATACCTTCGATGGTCTTGCACCTAAATAAATGGTTTATTGAATCTCGATCGTAGTGATACACATTTTCATGCCAAAAGTATAAGATAGTGATGATAGTACCACTTACTTGTGGCATCGCCATGTAAGTCATATTGGTGTAAACGCATGAAGAAGCTCCATGTTGATGGATCTTTGGACTCACTCGTTTTGAAAAGGTTGAGACATGCAAACCGTGTCTATTGGTGTATACGCATGAAGAAACTCCATGCAGATGGATCGCTTGAACTCACTTGATTTTGAATCACTTGAGATATGCAAATCATACCAGATGGGCAAGATGAGTGAAAAGCCTCGGTTTGAAGAAGATGGAACAAGGTAGCAACCTGTTGGAAGTAACACATTTTGATGTGTGCAGTCCAATGAGTCTTTGAGGCATGCAGATGAATATCGTTATGTTCGACTTCACGGATGATTCGAGTAGATGTTGAGTATATTTACTTGATGAAACACAAGTCTGAATTATTGAATGGTTCAAGTAATTTCAGAGTGAAGTTTAAAATCTTCGTGACAAGAGGATAGAATGTCTATGATATGATCATAGAGATGAATATCTGAGTTCTGAGTTTTGGCACACAATTAAGACATAGTGGAAATTGTTTCACAATTAATACCGTCTCGAATACCATAGTGTGATGGTGTGTCCGAACATCATAGTTGCACCCTATTGGATATGGTGCGTACCATGATGTCTCTTATCGAATTACCACTATCGCTCATGGGTTAGGCATTAGAGACAACCGCACTCACTTTAATAGGGCACCACGTAATTCCGTTGAGACGACACCGTTTGGAGAAACCTAAGTTGTCGTTTCTTAAAAGTTTGGGGCTCGACGCTTATGTGAAAAGTTTCAGGTTGATAAGCTCGAACCCAAAGCGGATCAAATGCATCTTCATAGGACACCCAAAACGGTTGGGTATACCTCCTAATTCCGATCCGGAAGCAATAGGGATTGTTTCTTGAATCGGGTCCTTTCTCGAGGAAAAGTTCGTCTCGAAAAGTTGAGTGGGAGGATGGTGGAGACTTGATGAGGTTATTGAACCATCACTTCAACTAGTGTGTAGCAGGGCACAGGAAGTTGTTCCCGTGGCACCTACACCAATTGAAGTAAAAGCTTATGATAGTGATCATGAAGTTTCGGATCAAGTCACTACCGTACCTCGTAGGGTGACAAGGATGCGTACTACTTACGAGTGGTACAACAATCCTGTCTTGAAGGTCATGTTGCTAGACAATAATGAACCCACGAGCTATGGAGAAGCGATGGTGGGCCCAAATTCGACAAATGGTTAGAAACCATGAAATCCGAGGTAGGATCCATGTATCATAACAAAGCATGGACTTTGGTGGACTTGCCCGATGATCGGCAAGCCATTGAAATAAATGGGTCTTTAAGAAGAAAGAATTGCGAGCGGATCTGAAAGGTTGAGACCGTTGACTAAAACCTCTCTCACAAGCAAAACATGATCAAACCCGAACTCATTGAGACTTAATCACATGGTGATGTGAACTAGTTTAAGACACTAGTAAACTCTTTGGATGTTGATCACATAGCGATGTGACCTATCGATGTTAATCACATGGCGATGTGAACTAGATTATTGACTCTAGTGCAAGTGGGAGACTGTTGGAAATATGCCTAGAGGCAATAATAAATTAGTTATTATTATATTTCCTTGTTCATGATAATCGTTTATTATTCATGCTATAATTGTATTGACCGGAAACAACAATACATGTGTGGATACATAGACAACACCATGTCCTAGTAAGCCTCTAGTTGACTAGCTCGTTGATCAATAGATGGTTACGGTTTCCGACCATGGACATTGGATGTCATTGATAGCGGGATCACATCATTAGGAGAATGATGTGATGGACAAGACAATCCTAAGCATAGCACAAGATCGTGTAGTTCGTTTTGCTAGAGCTTTTCCAATGTCAAGTATCTCTTCCTTAGACCATGAGATCGTGCAATTCCGGATACCGTAGGAGTGCTTTGGGTGTATCAAGCGTCTGGCGTGGCGGGTGACTATAAAGGTGCACTACGGTATCTCGAAAGTGACCATTGGGTTGACCACGGATCGAGGCTGGGATTTGTCACTCCGGTGAGCGGAGAGGTATCTCTGGGCCCTCGGTAGGACATCATCATAATGTGCACAATGTGACCAAGGGGTTGATCACGGGATGATGTGTTCGGAGCGAGTAAAGAGACTTGCCGATAGCGAGATTGAACAAGGTATCGGTACCGGCGATCGAATCTCGGGCAAGTACAATACCGCTAGACAAAGGGAATTGTATACGGGATCGATTGAGTCCTTGACATCGTGGTTCATCCGATGAGATCATCGTGGAACATGTAGGAGCCAACATGGGTATCCAGATCCGCTGTTGGTTATTGACGGGAAGCGTCTCGGTCATATGCGCATGATTCCCGAACCGTAGGGTCTACACATAAGGTTCGATGGCGCTAGGGTTATAAAGGAAGTTTGTATGTGGTTGCGAATGTTGTTGAGTCCGGATGAGATCCTGGACGTCACGAGGAGTTCGGAATGGTCGGAGGTAAAGATTTATATATGGAAGTCTGTTTTGGTCACGGAAAAGTTTGAGGCGATATCGGTAATGTCTGGGACCACGGGAGGTCGGGGTCCACAAGTGGGGCCACCTGCCCGAGAAGGTTGCGTGGGCCAAGTGTGGGAGGAACCAGCCCCAAAGGGGCTGGTCGCCCACAAAGGGCCCAAGCGCAAGGGGGAGTGGGAGGCAAACCCTAGGCGGATGGGCCTAAGGCCCATCTAGTGGCGCCTCCTCTCCCTCCTCTCTTGGCCGCCCCCAAACCCATCTAGGGCTAGCCGCCACCCCTAGGGGTGGAAACCCTAGAGGGCGCAGCCCTCCTTCCCTATATATGAGGCCACAGGGCTGCCCATAACACACGAGAGCCTCCTCTCCGAGCAGCTGCCTCTCCCCTCCTCCTCTCCCTTGGTGCTTGGCGAAGCCTGCGGGATGCCACGCTCCTCCATCACCACCATGCCGTTGTGCTGCTGCTGGATGGAGTCTTCCTCAACCTCTCCCTCTCTCCTTGCTGGATCAAGGCGTGGGAGGCGTCACGGGCTGTCACGTGTGTTGAGCGGAGGTGCCGTCCGTTCGGCACTTGATCATCGGTGATCTGAATCACGAGTCGACTCCATCAACCCCGTTCACTTGAGCGCTTCCGCTTAGCGATCTACAAGGGTATGTAGGCGCACTCTCCTCCCCTCGTTGCTAGTTTCTCCATAGATAGATCTTGGTGACACGTAGGAAAATTTTGAATTTACGCCTCGTTCCCCAGCAGTGGCATCATGAGCTAGGTCTATGCGTAGATTCTTTGCACGAGTAGAACACAAAGTAGTTGTGGGCGTTGATGATGTTCAATATGCTTACCGCTACTAGTCCAATCTTGTTTGACGGTATTGTGGGATGAAGCGGCCGGACCGACCTTACGTACTCTTCGTGAGGCAGGTTCCACCGGTGACATGCACTTGGTGCATAAGGTGGCTAGCGGGTGCAGTCTCTCCCACTTTAGTCGGAACGGATTCGATGAAAAGGGTCCTTATGAAGGGTAAATAGCAATTGGCATATCACGTTGTGGTTTTGCGTAGGTAAAGCGTTCTTGCTAGAACCCATAGCAGCCACGTAAAACATGCAAACAACAATTAGAGGGCGTCTAACTTGTTTTTGCAGGGTATGCTATGTGATGTGATATGGCCAAGAAGAATGTGATGAATGATATGTGATGTATGAGATTGATCATGTTCTTGTAATAGGATTCACGACTTGCATGTCGATGAGTATGACAACGGCGAGAAGCCATAGGAGTTGTCTTTATTTATTGTATGACCTGCGTGTCATTGAACAACGCCATGTAATTACTTTACTTTATTGCTAACGGTAGCCATAGTAGTAGAAGTAATAAGTTGGCGAGACAACTTCATGGAACACGATGATGGAGATCATGATGATGGAGATCATGGTGTCATGCGGTGACGATGATGATCATGGAGCCCGAAGATGGAGATCAAAGGAGCAAAATGATATTGGCCATATCATGTCACTATTTGATTGCATGTGATGTTTATCATGATTATGCATCTTGTTTACTTAGAGCGACGGTAGTAAATAAGATGATCCTCATTAAAATTTCAAGAAGTGTTCTCCCCTAGCGTGCACCGTTGCTACTGTTAAGTAAGCTTCTAAGCACCACGTGTTGATCGGGTGTGATGGATTCTTACGTTCACATACAACGGGTGTAAGACAGATTTACACACACAATACACTTAGGGTTAACCAGCGAGCCTAGCATGTACAGACATGGCCTCGGAACACGGAGACCGAAAGGTCGAGCATGAGTCGTATGGTGATCGATCAACATGAAGATGTTCACCGATGATGACTAGTCCGTCTCACGTGTTGATCGGACACGGCCTAGTTGATTCGGATCATGTAATCACTTAGATGACCAGAGGATGTCTATCGAGTGGGAGTTCATAAGATGAACTTAATTATCCTGAACATAGTCAAAGACCTTTTGCAAATTATGTCGTAAGCTCACGCTTTAGTTCCTTTGTTTAGATATGTTCCTAGAAAATATAGTTGAAAGTTGAAAGTAGCGATTATGCGGACAGAGAAAGCTTATGTCCTTAATGCACGCTCGATTGTCTTTGAACCCCAAGCGTCGTTTGTGGATGTTGCGAACATTGGACATACTGCGTTTTGATAACTACGTGATAGTTCAATTAAGCGGTTTAGAGTTGAGGCACCAAAGGCGTTTTTGAAGCGTCGCGGAACATATGAGATGTTTGAGGGCTGAAATTGGGATTTCAGGCTCGTGCCCACGTCAAGAGGTATGAGACCTCAAGCGAGTTTTCTTAGCCTGCAAACTAAGGGAGAAAAGCTCAATCGTTGAGCTTGTGCTCAGATTGTCTGAATACAACAATCACTTAAATCGGTGGGAGTTGATCTTCCGGATGAGATAGTGATGTTTCTCCATAGTCATTGCCACCAAGCTGCTAGAGCTTCGTGATGAACTATAACATATCAGGGATAGATATGATGATCCTTGAGGTATTAGCGTTGTTTGACATCGCGAAAGTAGAAATCAGAAGGAGCATCAATTGTTGATGGTTGGTGAAACCACTAGTTTCAAGAAGGGCAAGGACAAGAAGGACACTTCATGAAGCGGCAAATCAGTTGCTGCTCGGTGAAGAAACCAAGGTTGAACCCAAACCGAGACTAAGTGTTTACGAGATAAGGGAACAGCCCTTTGGAGTAGAATTACCCTAGATACTTGGTAGATAAGAAGGCGAGGCAAGGTCGATAGAAGTATATTGGATATACATTATGTTAATGTGTACTTTACTAGTACTCCTAGTAGCACCAGAATTATTAGATGCGGTTAGGTTGCTAAGTGTTAGTAACTCGAAATAAAAGGCTACGGAATAAAAGACTAGCTAAAGGTGAGCTGACGATATGTGTTGGAAGTGTTTCCAAGTTTGATGTGATCAAACATCGCACGCTCCCTCTACCATCAAGATTAGTATTAAACCTGAATAATTGTCATTTGGTGTTTGCGTTGAGCATAGACATGATTGGATTATGTCTATACATGTCTGATTATTCATCTAAGGAGAATAATGGTTACTCTGTTTATTTGAATAATACCTTCGATGGTCTTGCACCTAAATAAATGGTTTATTGAATCTCGATCGTAGTGATACACATTTTCATGCCAAAAGTATAAGATAGTAATGATAGTACCACTTACTTGTGGCCTTGCCATATAAGTCATATTGGTGTAAAGCATGAAGAAGCTCCATGTTGATGGATCTTTGGACTCACTCGTTTTGAAAAGTTTGAGACATGCAAACCGTGTCTATTGGTGTATCGCATGAAGAAACTCCATGCAGATGGATCGTTTGAACTCACTTGATTTTGAATCACTTGAGATATGCAAATCATACCAGATGGGCAAGATGGTGAAAAGCCTCGGTTTGATAAGATGGAACAAGGTAGCAACCTGTTGGAAGTAACACATTTTGATGTGTGCGGTCAATGAGTCTTTGAGGCATCGATGAATATCGTTATGTTCGACTTCACGGATGATTGAGTAGATGTTGAGTATATTTACTTGATGAAACACAAGTCTGAATTATTGAATGGTTCAAGTAATTTCAGAGTGAAGTTTAAAATCTTCGTGACAAGAGGATAGAATGTCTATGATATGATCATAGAGATGAATATCTGAGTTCTGAGTTTTGGCACAATTAAGACATAGTGGAAATTGTTTCACAATTAATACCGTCTGGAATACCATAGTGTGATGGTGTGTCCGAACATCATAGTTGCACCCTATTGGATATAGTGCGTACCATGATGTCTCTTATCGAATTACCACTATCGTTCATGGGTTAGGCATTAGAGACAACCGCACTCACTTTAATAGGGCACCACGTAATTCCGTTGAGGCGACACCGTTTGGAGAAACCTAAGTTGTCGTTTCTTAAAAGTTTGGGGCTGCGGCGCTTATGTGAAAAGTTTCAGGTTGATAAGCTCGAACCCAGCGGATCAAATGCATCTTCATAGGACACCCAAAGCGGTTGGGTATACCTCCTAATTCGATCCGGAAGCAATAGGGATTGTTTCTTGAATCGGGTCCTTTCTCGAGGAAAAGTTAGTCTTGAAAAGTTGAGTGGGAGGATGGTGGAGACTTGATGAGGTTATTGAACCATCACTTCAACTAGTGTGTAGCGAGGCACGGGAAGTTGTTCCGTGGCACCTACACCAATTGAAGTAAAGCTTATGATAGTGATCATGAAGTTTGGATCAAGTCACTACCGTACCTCGTGGGGTGACAAGGATCGTACTACTTACGAGTGGTACAGCAATCTGTCTTGAAGGTCATGTTGCTGACAACAATGAACCTACGAGCTATGGAGAAGCGATGGTGGGCCCAAATTCGACAAATGGTTAGAAACCATGAAATCCGAGGTAGGCTCCATGTATCATAACAAAGCATGGACTTTGGTGGACTTGCCGATGATCGGCAAGCCATTGAAATAAATGGGTCTTTAAGAAGAAGGCGGACATGGGCGGTAATGTCACCTTCTATGAAGCTCGACTTGTGGCAAAGAGTTTTCACAAGTTCAAGGAGTTGACTACGATGAGATTTTCTCATCCGTAGCGATGCTTAAGTCCGTCGGAATCATGTTAGCATTAGCTGCATTTATGAAATCTGGCGGATGGATGTCAAGGCGAGTTTCCTTACCGGTTCGTAAGGAAAGGTTGTATGTGATACAATCGGAAAAGTTTTGTCGATCCTAAGGATGTTAAAAGGTATGCTAGCTCAGTGATCCTTCTAAGGGCCTGGAGTAAGCATCTCGGAGTTGGAATGTGCACTTTGATGAGATGATCAAAGATTTTGGGTTTATACAAAGTTTATGAGAAACTTGTATTTCCAAAGAAGTGAGTGGGAGCACTATAGAATTTTGATGAGTATATGTTGTTGACATATTGTTGATCAGAAATGATGTAGAATTTCTGGAAAGCATATAGGGTTATTTGAAAAGTGTTTTTCAAGTGAAAACCTGTATTAAGCTACTTGAACATTGAGCATCAAGATCTATAGTGATAGATCAAAAATGCTTAATGGTACTTTCAAATGAGCATATACCTTGACATGATCTTGAAGGTGTTCAAGATGGATCAGTCAAAGAAGGAGTTCTTAGCTGAATTGTGAAGGTATGAAGTTAAGACTTAAAGCTCGACCACGGCAGAAAAGAGAGAAAGGACGAAGGTCGTCCCCTATGCTTTAAACGTAGGCTCTATAGTATGCTATCTTTGTGTGCCCACGGAAGTGTGCCTTGCCATGAGTCAGTCAAGGTGTACAAGAATGATCCAGGAATGGGGATCATTGGACAGCGGTCAAAAATTGTCCTTGGAGTAAATAAGGACATGTTTCTCGATTATGGAGGTGATAAAGAGTTCGGCGTAAAGGGTTACGTCGATGCAAGCTTTAACACCTATCCGAGTGACTCTGAGTAGCAAACCGGATACGTATAGTGGAGCAACCATTAGGAATAGATCCAAGTGGAGCGTGAAAGCAGCATTTACAATATGACATAGAGAATTGCGAACGGATCTGAAAGGTTCAGACCCGTTGACTAAAACCTCTCTCACAAGCAAAACATGATCAAACCCCAGAACTCATTGAGACTTAATCACATGGTGATGTGAACTAGTTTAAGACACTAGTAAACTCTTTGGATGTTGATCACATGGCGATGTGACCTATTAGTGTTAATCACATGGCGATGTGAACTAGATTATTGACTCTAGTGCAAGTGGGAGACTGTTGGAAATATGCCCTAGAGGCAATAATAAATTAGTTATTATTATATTTCCTTGTTCATGATAATCATTTATTATTCATGCTATAATTGTATTGATGGGAAACAGACAATACATGTGTGGATACATAGACAACACCATGTCCCTAGTAAGCCTCTAGTTGACTAGCTCGTTGATCAATAGATGGTTACGGTTTCCGACCATGGACATTGGATGTCATTGATAGCGGGATCACATCATTAGGAGAATGATGTGATGGACAAGACAATCCTAAGCATAGCACAAGATCGTGTAGTTCGTTTTGCTAGAGCTTTTCCAATGTCAAGTATCTCTTCCTTAGACCATGAGATCGTGCAATTCCGGATACCGTAGGAGTGCTTTGGGTGTATCAAGCGTCCTGGCGTGGCTGGGTGACTATAAAGGTGCACTACGGTATCTCGAAAGTGACCATTGGGTTGACACGGATCGAGGCGGGATTTGTCACTCCGTAGAGCGGAGAGGTATCTCTGGGCCCACTCGGTAGGACATCATCATAATGTGCACAATGTGACCAAGGGGTTGATCACGGGATGATGTGTTCGGAGCGAGTAAAGAGACTTGCGATAGCGAGATTGAACAAGGTATCGGTATCTGAGCGATCGAATCTCGGGCAAGTACAATACCGCTAGACAAAGGGAATTGTATCGGGATCGATTGAGTCCTTGACATCGTGGTTCATCCGATGAGATCATCGTGGAACATGTAGGAGCCAACATGGGTATCCAGATCCGCTGTTGGTTATTGACGGAGAACGTCTCGGTCATATCGCATGATTCCCGAACCGTAGGGTCTACACATAAGGTTCGATGGCGCTAGGGTTATAAAGGAAGTTTGTATGTGGTTGCGAATGTTGTTGAGTCCGGATGAGATCTGGGCGTCACGAGGAGTTCGGAATGGTCGGAGGTAAAGATTTATATATGGGAAGTCTGTTTTGGTCATAGGAAAAGTTTGAGGCGATATCGGTAATGTCTGGGACCACGGGAGGTCGAGGTCCCAAGTGGGGCCACCTGCCCCGAGAAGGTTGCGTGGGCCAATTGTGGGAGGGAACCAGCCCCAAAGGGGCTGGTGTGCCCCACAAGGGGCCCAAGCGCAAGGGGAGTGGGAGGGGCAAACCCTAGGCGAGATGGGCCTAAGGCCCATCTAGTGGGCGCCTCCTCTCCTCCTCTCTTGGCCGCCCCCAAACCCATCTAGGGCTAGCCGCCACCCCTAGGGGTGGAAACCCTAGAGGGGCGCAGCCCTCCCTTCCCTATATATATGAGGCCACAGGGGCTGCCCATAACACACGAGCCTCCTCTCTCCGGTAGCAGCCTGCCTCTCCTCCTCCTCCTCTCCTGGTGCTTGGCGAAGCCTGCTGGGATGCCACGCTCCTCCATCACCACCATGCCGTTGTGCTGCTGCTGGATGGAGTCTTCCTCAACCTCTCCCTCTCTCCTTGCTGGATCAAGGCGTGGGAGGCGTCACCGGGCTGTCGTGTGTTGAGCGGAGGTGCCGTCCGTTCGGCACTAGGATCTCCGGTGATTTGAATCACGACAATCGACTCCTTCAACCCCGTTCACATGAGCGCTTCCGCTTAGCGATCTACAAGGGTATGTAGCGCACTCTCCTCCCCGTTGCTAGTTTCTCCATAGATAGATCTTGGTGACACGTAGGAAAATTTTGAATTTCTGCTCGTTCCCCAGCAGTGGCATCATGAGCTAGGTCTATTGCGTAGATTCTTTGCAGAGTAGAACACAAAGTAGTTGTGGGCGTTGATGATGTTCAATATGCTTACGCTACTAGTCCAATCTTGTTTGACGGTATTGTGGGATGAAGCGGCCGGACCGACCTTACGTACTCTTCGTGAGGCGAGGTTCCACCGGTGACATGCACTTGGTGCATAAGGTGGCTAGCGGTGCAGTCTCTCCCACTTTAGTCGGAACGGATTCGATGAAAAGGGTCCTTATGGAGGGTAAATAGCAATTGGCATATCACGTTGTGGTTTTGCGTAGGTAAGAAAGCGTTCTTGCTAGAACCCATAGCAGCCACGTAAAACATGCAAACAACAATTAGAGGGCGTCTAACTTGTTTTTGCGGGGTATGCTATGTGATGTGATATGGCCAAGAAGAATGTGATGAATGATATGTGATGTATGAGATTGATCATGTTCTTGTAATAGGATTCACGACTTGCATGTCGATGAGTATGACAACCGGCGAGAACCATAGGAGTTGTCTTTATTTATTGTATGACCTGTGTGTCATTGAACAACGCCATGTAATTACTTTACTTTATTGCTAACGGTAGCCATAGTAGTAGAAGTAATAAGTTGGCGAGACAACTTCATGGAACACGATGATGGAGATCATGATGATGGAGATCATGGTGTCATGCGGTGACAATGATGATCATGGAGCCCGAAGATGGAGATCAAAAGGAGCAATATGATATTGGCCATATCATGTCACTACTATATAATTGCATGTGATGTTTATTATGTTTATGCATCTTGTTTACTTAGAACGACGGTAGTAAATAAGATGATCCCTTACAAATTTCAAGAAGTGTTCTCCCTAAGCGTGCACCGTTGCTACAGTTAAGTCGCTTCTAAGCACCACGTGTTAATCGGGTGTGATGGATTCTTACGTTCACATACAAGGTGTAAGCAAGATTTACACATAATACACTTAGGGTTAACTTGCGAGCCTAGCATGTAAAGACATGGCCTCGGAACACGGAGACCGAAAGGTCGAGCATGAGTCGTATAGTAGATCGATCAACATGAAGATGTTCACCGATGATGACTAGTCCGTCTCACGTGTTGATCGGACACGGCCTGAGTTGATTCGGATCATGTAATCACTTAGATGACGAGAGGATGTCTATCGAGTGGGAGTTCATAAGATGAACTTAATTATCTGAACATAGTCAAAGACCTTTTGCAAATTATGTCGTAAGCTCACGCTTTAGTTCCTTTGTTTAGATATGTTCCTAGAAAATATAGTTGAAAGTTGAAAGTAGCGATTATGCGGACGGTGAAAGCTTATGTCCTTAATGCGCTCGATTGTGCTGAACCCCAAGCGTCGTTTGTGGATGTTGCGAACATTGGACATACGTTTTGATAACTACGTGATAGTTCAATTAAGCGGTTTAGAGTTGAGGCACCAAAGACGTTTTTCGAAACGTCGCGGAACATATGAGATGTTTCGAGGGCTGAAATTGGGATTTCAGGCTCGTGCCCACGTCAAGAGGTATGAGACCTCCGACGAGTTTTCTTAGCCTGCAAACTAAGGGAGAAAAGCTCAATCGTTGAGCTTGTGCTCAGATTGTCTGAATACAACAATCACTTAAATCGAGTGGGAGTTGATCTTCCAGATGAGATAGTGATGTTTCTCCATAGTCATTGCCACCAAGCTGCTAGAGCTTCGTGATGAACTATAACATATCAGGGATAGATATGATGATCCTTGAGGTATTCGCGTTGTTTGACATCGCGAAAGTAGAAATCAGAAGGAGCATCAATTGTTGATGGTTGGTGAAACCACTAGTTTCAAGAAGGGCAAGGGCAAGAAGGACACTTCATGAAATGGCAAATCAGTTCTTGCTCGATTGAAGAAACCCAAGGTTGAACCCAAACCCGAGACGAAGTGTTTCTGAGATAAGGGGAACAGCCACTGGAGTAGAATTACCCTAGATACTTGGTAGATAAGAAGGCAGGCAAGGTCGATAGAAGTATATTGGATATACATTATGTTAATGTGTACTTTACTAGTACTCCTAGTAGCACCAGGGTATTAGATACCGGTTCGGTTGCTAAGTGTTAGTAACTCGAAATAAAAGGCTACGGAATAAAAGACTAGCTAAAGGTGAGCTGACGATATGTGTTGGAAGTGTTTCCAAGTTTGATGTGATCAAACATCATGCGCTCCCTCTACCATCAAGATTAGTATTAAACCTGAATAATTGTCATTTGGTGTTTGCGTTGAGCATAGACATGATTGGATTATGTCTATACATGTCTGATTATTCATCTAAGGAGAATAATGGTTACTCTGTTTATTTGAATAATACCTTGATGGTCTTGCACCTAAATAAATGGTTTATTGAATCTCGATCGTAGTGATACACATTTTCATGCCAAAAGTATAAGATAGTAATGATAGTACCACTTACTTGTGGCTTGCCATGTAAGTCATATTGGTGTAAAAGCATGAAGAAGCTCCATGTTGATGGATCTTTGGACTCACTCGTTTTGAAAAGTTTGAGACATGCAAACCGTGTCTATTGGTGTATCGCATGAAGAAACTCCATGCAGATGGATCGTTTGAACTCACTTGATTTTGAATCACTTGAGATATGCAAATCATACCAGATGGGCAAGATGGTGAAAAGCCTCGGTTTGATAAGATGGAACAAGGTAGCAACCTGTTGGAAGTAACACATTTTGATGTGTGCAGTCCAATGAGTCTTTGAGGCATCGATGAATATCGTTATGTTCGACTTCACGGATGATTCGAGTAGATGTTGAGTATATTTACTTGATGAAACACAAGTCTGAATTATTGAATGGTTCAAGTAATTTCAGAGTGAAGTTTAAAATCTTCGTGACAAGAGGATAGAATGTCTATGATATGATCATAGAGATGAATATCTGAGTTCTGAGTTTTGGCACACAATTAAGACATAGTGGAAATTGTTTCACAATTAATACCGTCTGGAATACCATAGTGTGATGGTGTGTCAGAACATCATAGTTGCACCCTATTGGATATAGTGCGTACCATGATGTCTCTTATCGAATTACCACTATCGTTCATGGGTTAGGCATTAGAGACAACCGCACTCACTTTAATAGGGCACCACGTAATTCCGTTGAGGCGACACCGTTTGGAGAAACCTAAGTTGTCGTTTCTTAAAAGTTTGGGGCTGCGGCGCTTATGTGAAAAGTTTCAGGTTGATAAGCTCGAACCCAAAGCGGATCAAATGCATCTTCATAGGACACCCAAAGCGGTTGGGTATACCTCCTAATTCGATCCGGAAGCAATAGGGATTGTTTCTTGAATCGGGTCCTTTCTCGAGGAAAAGTTCGTCTCGAAAAGTTGAGTGGGAGGATGGTGGAGACTTGATGAGGTTATTGAACCATCACTTCAACTAGTGTGTAGCAGGGCACATGAAGTTGTTCCGTGGCACCTACACCAATTGAAGTAAAAGCTTATGATAGTGATCATGAAGTTTGGATCAAGTCACTACCGTACCTCGTGGGGTGACAAGGATGCGTACTACTTACAGTGGTACAGCAATCCTGTCTTGAAGGTCATGTTGCTAGACAACAATGAACCTCGAGCTATGGAGAAGCGATGGTGGGCCCAAATTCCGACAAATGGTTAGAAACCATGAAATCCGAGTAGGATCCATGTATCATAACAAAGCATGGACTTTGGTGGACTTGCCGATGATCGGCAAGCCATTGAAATAAATGGGTCTTTAAGAAGAAAGCGGACATGGGCGGTAATGTCACCTTCTATGAAGCTCGACTTGTGGCAAAGAGTTTTCACAAGTTCAAGGAGTTGACTACGATGAGATTTTCTCATCCGTGGCGATGCTTAAATCCGTCGGAATCGGGGTGGAAACCCTAGAGGGGTGCAGCCCTCCCTTCCCTATATATATGAGGCCCGAGAAGGTTGCGTGGGCTGCCCATAACACACGAGAGCCTCCCTCTCCAGGGCGCGCCACCCCTAGGGGTGGAAACCCCCGCCCTCCTCCTCCTCCTCCTCCCTCCCCAGCCCTGCCTCTCCTCCTCCTCCTCTCCCCACGGTGCTTGGCGAAGCCTCGGGATTGCCACGCTCCTCCATCACCACCATGCCGTTGTGCTGCTGCTGGATGGAGTCTTCCTCAACCTCTCCCTCTCTCCTTGCTGGATCAAGGCATGGGAGACGTCACCGGGCTGTACGTGTGTTGAACGCGGAGGTGCCGTCCGTTCGGCACTAGGATCTCCGGTGATTTGAATCACGACGAGTATGACTCCTTCAACCCCGTTCACATGAACGCTTCCGCTTAGCGATCTACAAGGGTATGTAGACGCACTCTCCTCCCCTCGTTGCTAGTTTCTCCATAGATAGATCTTGGTGACACGTAGGAAAATTTTGAATTTCTGCTACGTTGCCCAACATGTCTGACCATACCGAACCATGTGGGTGGCAGCATTTGTAATAAACTTTTTGGAATTTGGATCCACGAAAAATGGTTAAGGATGTAATAAAAGGTTGATATGAAAATAAAGGGATTTATGGATAAGCTAGTGCATTTTTTTTCTTTGGTGTCATAGTACTCCGTAAAGCCACAGGATAAATGAAGGAAGAAATGTGTTATTCATGACGGTCCATAGAAGGAAGCTAGACACAATAAGTTGGAGTTTTGCTTTTGATATGATGGTATGAAGAAACAGAGTACTACTGGATTAAAAGGAGGTGTAATATGAGAGTTACTCCAAGGATGAGTTAAAGCTGCACAAGAGCTGAAGTGGGCCATAACCCACAGGCCCAGGATTTTGAAAAGGAACAGATGTAACCTTGATGAAGGAAGAAATTTGGAAGAATCGGTGATCCAATCAGCATACGTTTCGTAGGAGGTTACGCAAAAACCTGAGAGTGGTGAAGCAATGATAGATGTTTGTTCAGCTTGCAGAAACTATGGATTTACTCGAAACCAGTTCGAGAACAAGAGAAATTCTGCAATGCCTGTGAGTATGCCCAAGTGTTAGAATACGTGATTCACTATTTACGTATGTGGTAATGATTCAAGTACGGGATGGATTGGCCCCCATACCGAAGACTTCTATCATGAACTATCATATGTTGATGGAAAATCAGAGAGCTTTGAAAACCTTAGAAGAGTGTCGATGCGATAAGCCATAAAACCATAGAATGGTAGGACGATGGAACCCCTTTACAGGCAACCGTTGCCAATCGTAGGTTATACGGTAAGGTTCAACCTAGACCGTTTTCTGCAGGAGAAACCATAAATTGTAGACCACCATGAGTATTTCGATAGTTGTCTAGAATGGACACGGACCTATCAGCTAAGTAGATCCAGTCTCGGACGAACCACAACTCTGACGAACCGACCCAAGATTTTTGGGGAAAACTCTATGCTTCTGACAGAAGAGCTTTAATGAAGGAGCTGTTGTATGATATGTGAAGAGACATACATTGTCAGCCCTCCAGAGGTAGTATCTGAGTTTATTGGAACTATAAACTTGCTTTTAAGTGTGGTAGCACCCCTGACCATTCTGACCAGAACTTTTGCTAGAAGACCCCCAACCCCTAACCTTTTCTTGCTAGCCTCTTCGAATCTCGAGGACGAGATTCATTCTAAGTGTGGTAGGTTTGTAACATCCCAAAATTTCAAATTTTGGAATGTTATATTAAATAAATAACTATGCTTGTTGTCTGATTGTTGGTTTGATTGATTGAGTGAAACTGACTGAAATTTGAAACTTTTGAAAGTTGAATGAGAGGGAATGAAATGACTTTCCCAAAACTTTCTCCTTTGCCTTTTGGATCTCAATGAATTCAAATTCATTCCAACACCAAAACCTAGAGTGAAGCTGACATGACCTCTTCCATTTGGAATGAAAAGGGTTTTGAAAAGATTTGAATTTCATTTGAGAATATTTCAAATTCAAAGCTTTATGCAACTCAATGATTTTCATGAGGGAAGATAAAATGACTTCTTCAATTATATGAAATATGAGTTGGAAGTAATAAAGTATCAAGTTGAAAGTCATTTGAAAGTGCCATTTGAAGTTTCAGAGGATTTTGAGTTTTGAATTTGAATTCAAACTTTGGCAAGTGGGAAACATTTCAAAAACTAAGCCTGATAAATACTTGATCAAAAATACGAGAGGAGTAAACATGACACTCCAAAAATATCAGAGGAAAACATTGCCAAAAGATTTGGATTCAAATCTGAATTTTATTTGAATTTGAAAAAAATGGATTTTTATAAAGTTTGGATTCTGCCTTTGGGAAAATGTTCAAATGATAGGGAATATTCCCCTGATCATTTTGGTATATATATACCCTATATAAAATATTTATATTTTAAAAGTTATACTATGTTTTGTTTTAAAAAAATAAATTTAAAAAAAAGGAGAAACCCCACAGGCGCCAGCCCCCCCCGCCCAGCCAAAGCCGAAGCCCCAGGCGCAAAGCGCAGCCTTGCCCACCGAGCCGCCCAGAGGCCAGCCCAGTGAGCCACCGACCGGCCTCACTCGCCTCGCCCGAACTCTCTCCGACGGTCGCCGCTCGCCCCACCCTCTCTCTCTCTCCAGCAGTGGGACCCACCCCTTCGTCAACCCCCCCACGCCACGCCGTCGCGCCGCAGATCGCGGATCCCGATCCGATCCGCCTGATCGCCTGAAGCTAGGCCGAGGCCCCGGCTATTTGCCGGGCCTCCGACCCCATTCCCCTAGCCCTCGCGGACCCCTCCTCCTCCGCTCGAGCTCACCGGGCAAGCTCCCCCGCCGCCATACTCGTCGCCGCCGCCGCCCTAGCCACCCCGACCTCCCCGACCCCTCGAAGCTTCCCAGGCTCCCTGCACCGCCCGGCTACCTCCCCAACCTCACCGGCGCCTGGAGCCCTCACCTCCCGCCGCCGCCGCCGTCGCCGAGCTCCGGTTAGTCATGGAATCACCCCCGTCCGATTCATAATGAACGGCTTAGATTAGACCCCGAAGGGGTATGTTTTAAAAAAGCCGGCCAGTTCGCTTGGTTTATTTAGTTAGGGTTTTTCTTTTTGAGCCGCCCGTTTAGTTTAACCCTAGGGCCCTTTTGATTATATTACGCCCGAAGGTACGTTTAGGCCCATTAGGCCTTTTTCTTTTATTTTGTTTTTCTATTTTAACAGAATAGTTTCATTTTGAAAAATTCATATCTTTTATTCTGTTTATTATTTTTAGATGATTTTTTTGTTGGTTTGCAAATTTTCTAAAGTTTCAGTAGAATATATATTTAGCTATGTTAAAATTAATTAAAATTGCTTTAATTTAGTTTTAGACAGAATAGTAAATCTGCTATAACTTGAGTTAGAAAAATTATTTTGGATGATTCTTTTGTCCCAACTTTATTTTGACATTACCTAACCATAAAAATTAATTTGGGTATTTTAGGATTAATAAATAAATAGTTTTAAGCAGAATCTTGTTAATCCTAATTAATTAACTAGCTACTGTTTTCCTATTAATTTAATTAGTAAATAAATTTTTTTTAACATGTGATTGATTATTCTAGGATAGTTTCTGTCACTCTAATAGATGAACTTTTATTTATAATTAATAAAAGTTTTATTTTATTTTCTTAATAGAAATTGGATTAGGCCTAATAGGAGTTTCATAATAGGTTTTAAATTAATTCTTTTTGCTCCTAGTTGATTAGTGAAATCTTTTCTGTTAAGTTAACCTAAAACCATGATTAGGTTATGTTGAGAAAATTTTATTAAATAAAACTATTTTAGTTGTTGCTTGAAGTAGGAAAAACTTTGAATTGGTTTTCTTTGAGTTTTCCTTTGGATTTGGTTTTGGTTGTTTTGGTGTGTTATGTTACTTTTGCTATGCTATTGTGTTATGTGGTCCTATGCTATGTGCTTATTGTGATTATTTGTTTGTCTCGGTAGAATTTTCCGAGTGCTGAAGCTTGCTACTACTGAATCCTAGTTTTGAAGATCGTCAACAAGGCAAGTTCACTTTGACCATGCTTTCATGCCTATGTTTTATTGCGTTAGTGACATCTTTGCAACCACCCTCAAGAGTGTTATTGAATCCTTGTAGTTGAGTAGTATGCATGAGGTAGGAACCCATCCCCTGTTACCAAGCCGGGACGATATTTTATTTAATGCTACGCTATAGTAGACGGGGTTTGGTATGAGTACTGGAGTGGTGTGAGAATGGAGGATTCTCGTCAATGACGACAACTCCTTGATGGAATCTGCAAGGACTGCATCTTCAAGGCCTCAAGACTTCAAGACTCGAGACAAGAATTCAATACACACTCTTTGGGTGAAGGATGGTTGACGGGCACCTGGAGAAACCGGTGGTTGGCGGGATGCATGGAGAAGCGCCATGACATCTTGCGGAAAGCTTCACCCAGACTCAAAGAGACGGAAGAATACTTCACGCCCGGAAGCTTACTGTGCAACCGCAAGTCATTATGGGCTCGCTTGGTTGACCTTAGTTGTGACTCTGGCTGGGGCGGTACTAGCAGATGTAGAACTACGGTAGGATGGGTTGAGTACCGGACGGTGGTCGAGGAACCCTTTGGAAGACCATGTTTCGGTCATCTTGTTCTCAAACACTCTGAAGTGCGAGAACGTAAAGAGAGGGATCGAATCTTGCGGGTAAAGTGTACAAACCTCTGCAGAGGGTTTAAAACCTAATCGATTAGCCGTGTCCCCGGTTACGGACAATTTGAGCATCTGGACTTGGATCTATCTCGGAACTCTCAACACCGGATTGATAACTTAATTGTGGGCAACTTATGATGATTTTGGGCTATGAGACATCGGTTGGCGGAACCATGTCATGATAGAAAACTCCATAGTACAGACTTCATTTATTCCTTTGATGTAGGGAAAATAAAATCAGCTTTACGCAAACAAAACTCAGATCTGAGCCACAAAGCCAAATTGCATATAGTATAGTTTTACCATCTGTTTATTCATATTGTGATCTTGCGGTACATTCAATGTAATCGACCTACATGGCTGCAACGTATCATGTTGCGAGATACTTTCTTCGACGTGTAAGAATACAGTGCAGGTTACGGTCTACACTCAACCTGCCGATGGCGTTGATGGGACTCCACACCCGTTTGATTGTTTCCGCTGAGTATTATGAGGTATATATCATTTACGTTATTTATACATGCGATTGCACTTTGATATATACATTGATGTCTTGTGCCAAAGATATCGATGATCGAGGATGGCACAAGAATACGAGGCTTGACCGTCTGAGGTCGGGTCGCTACAGTGGTGATTTATTTTCCTATACTAACGGAGCTTACGAGTTTTCTGTTAAGTTTTGTGTTGTGAAGTTTTCAAGTTTTGGGTAAAGATTCGATGGACTATGGAATAAGGAGTGGAAAGAGCCTAAGATTGGGGATGCCCAAGGCACCCCAAGGTAATATTCAAGGACAACCAAGAGCCTAAGCTTGGAGATGCCCCGGATGGCATCCCCTCTTTCGTCTTCGTTCATCAGTTACTTTACTTGGAGCTATATTTTTATTCACCACATGATATGTGTTTTACTTGGAGCGTCATTTTATTTTCTTTAGTTTTGCTTGCTGTTTGAATAAAATACCAAGATATGAAATTCTTAAATTTTAGAGAGTCTTCACATAGTTACATAATTATTCGACTACTCATTGATCTTCACTTATATCTTTTGGAGTAGTTTGTTGTTTGCTCTAGTGCTTCACTTATATCCTTTTAGAGCACGGCGGTGGTTTTATTTTGAAGAAATAGATGAACTCTCATGCTTCACTTATATTATTTTGAGAGTCTTTAGAACAGCATGGTAATTTTCTTTGGTTATGAAATTAGTCCTAATATGATAGGCATCCAAGATGGGTATAATAAAAACTTCCATATAGAGTGCATTGAATACTATGAGAAGTTTGATACTTGATGATTGTTTTGAGATACGAAGATGGGAATATTAGAGTCATGCTAGTTCAGTAATTGTGAAATTGATAAATTCTTGTGTTGAGGTTTGCAAGTCCCATAGCATGCACGTATGGTAACCGTTGTGTAACAAATTTGAAACATTAGGTGTTCTTTGATTGTCATCCTTATGAGTGGCGGTCGGGGACGAGCGATGGTCTTTTCCTACCAATCTATCCCCCTAGGAGCATGCACGTAGTGCTTGGTTTTGATGACTTGTAGATTTTTGCAATAAGTATGTTAGTTCTTTATGACTAATGTTGAGTACATGGATTATACGCACTCTCACCCTTCCATCATTGCTAGCCTCTTGATGCACTGTGGATTGCCCTTTCTCACCTTGAGAGTTGCTGCAAACTTCGCTGGTGCATCCAAACCCCGTGATATGATACGCTCTATCACACATAAACCTCCTTATATATTCCTCAAAACAGCGACCATACCTACCTATTATGGCATTTCCATAGCCATTCCGAGATATATTGCCATGCAACTTTCCACCATTCTGTTTATTATGACACGCTTCATCATTGTCATATTGCCTTGCATGATCATGTAGTTGACATAGTATTTGTGGCAAGGCCACCATGCATAATTTTTCATACATGTCACTCTTTATTCATTGCCCATCCCGATACACCGCCGGAGGCACTCATATAGAGTCATATTTTGTTCTAGTATCGAGTTGTAATCATTGAGTTGTAAATAGATAGAAGTGTGATTATCATCATTAATAGAGCATTGTCCCCAAAAAAGAAAAAATGCCAAAAAAGGCAAGGCCAAAAAGAAGAAAGGCCAAATAAAAAAAAGGGAAGACCAAAATAAGGAAAAAGAAGGGACAATGCTACTATCCTTTTTCCACACTTGTGCTTCAAAGTAGCACCATGATCTTCATGATAGAGAGTCTCTTATTTTGTCACTTTCATATACTAGTGGGAATTTTTCATTATAGAACTTGGCTTGTATATTCCAACAATGGGCTTCCTCAAATGCCCTAGGTATTCATGAGCAAGCAAGTTGGATACACACCCAATTAGTTTCTTTTGTTGATCTTTCATACATTTATAGCTCCAGTGCATCTGTTGCATGGCAATCCCTACTCCTCGCATTGACATCAATTGATGGGCATCTCCATAGCCCGTTGATTAGCCACGTCAATGTGATACTTTCTCCTTTTTTGTCTTCTCCACACAACCCCCATCATCATATTCTATTCCACCCATAGTGCTATGTACATGATCTCGCTCATGTATTGAGTGAAAGTTGAAAAAAGTTTGAGAATACTAAAGTATGAAACAATTGCTTGGCTTGTCATCGGGGTTGTGCATGATGAGAGCATTTTGTGTGACGAAGATGGAGCATGGCCAGACTATATGATTTTGTAGGGATGAGCTTTCTTTGGCCATGTTATTTTGATAAGACATAATTGCTTGGTTAGTATGCTTGAAGTATTATTATTTTTAAGTCAATATTAAACTTTTGTCTTGAATCTTATGGATCTGAATATTCTTGTCACAATAAAGAAGATTACATTGATAAATATGTTAGGTAGCATTCCACATCAAAAATTCTGTTTTTATCATTTACCTACTCGAGGACGAGCCGGAATTAAGCTTGGGGATGCTTGATAAGTCTCCAACGTATCTATAATTTTTGATTGTTCCATGCTATTATATTATCCATCTAGGATGTTTTATATGCATTTATATGCTATTTTATATGATTTTGGGACTAACCTATTAACCTAGAGCCCGATGCAGTTTTCATTTTCCTTGTTTTTGAGTATCGCAGAAAAGGAAAACCAAAAGGAGTCAATTGACCTGAAAATTGACGGAGATTATTTTGGACCGAAGAAGCCCACGGAGCACGGAGATGGGCGGAGGAGTCGAGGCACCCACGAGGTGGGGCGCGCCCCTACCTCGTGGTCGCCTCGGGACCCCCTGACTTGTGCCCGACGCCAAAACCTCTTATATATACAGAAACCCCTAGAACATAACCTAGATCGGGAGTTCCGCCGCCGCAAGCCTCTGTAGCCACCAAAACCCAATCGGGGCCCTGTTCCGGCACCCTGTCGGAGGGGGATCCCTCACCGGTGGCCATCTTTGTCATCCCGGTGCTCTCCATGATGAGGAGGGAGTAGTTCACCCTTGGGGCTGAGGGTAGGTACCAGTAGCTAAGTGCTTGATCTCTCTCTCTCTCTCTCTCTCTCTCTCTCTCTCTCTCTCTCTCTCTCTCTTTTCTCTCTCATGTTCTTGAGGTGGTACGATCTTGATGTATCGCGAGCTTTGCTATTATAGTTGGATCTTATGATGTTTCTCCCCCTCTACTCTCTTGTAATGGATTTGGTTTTCCCTTTGAATTTATCTTATCGGATTGAGTCTTTAAGGATTTGAGAACACTTGATGTGTGTCTTGCATGTGCTTATCTGTGGTGACAATGGGATATTCACGTGATGTACTTGGTGTATGTTTTGGTGATCAACTTGCAGGTTCCGTAACATTGTGAACTTATGCATAGGGGTTGGCACACGTTTTCGTCTTGACTCTCTGGTAAAAACTTTGGGGCACTCTTTGAAGTTCTTTGTGTTGGTTGAATAGATGAATCTGAGATTGTGTGATGCATATCCTATAATTATACCCACGGATACTTGAGGTGACATTGGAGTATCCAGGTGACATTAGGGTTTTGGTTGATTTGTGTCTGAAGGTGTTATTCTAGTACGGACTCTATGATAGATCGAACGAAAAGAATAGCTTCGTGTTATTTTACTACGGACTCTTGAATAGATCGATAAGAAAGAATAACTTTGAGGTGGTTTCGTACCCTACAATAATCTCTTTGTTTGTTCTCCGCTATTAGTGACTTTGGATTGACCCTTTGTTGCATGTTGAGGGATAGTTATATGATCCAATTATGTTATTATTGTTGAGAGAACTTGCACTAGTGAAAGTATGAACCCTAGGCCTTGTTTCCTAGCATTGCAATACCGTTTTCGCTCACTTTTATCATTAGTTACCTTGCTATTTTATATTTTCAGATTACAAAACCTATATCTACCATCCATATTGCACTTGTATCACCATCTCTTCCCCGAAATAGTGCACCTATACAATTTACCATTGTATTGGGTGTGTTGGGGACACAAGAGACTCTTTGTTATTTGGTTGCAGGGTTGCTTGAGAGAGACCATCTTCATCCTACGCCTCCCACAGATTGATAAACCTTAGGTCATCCTATAACCCACAAGTATAGGGATCGCAACAGTTTTCGATAAGTAAGAGTGTCGAACCCAACGAGGAGCTAAAGGTAGAACAAATATTCCCTAAAGTTCTATCGACCACCGATACAACTCTACGCACGCTTGACGTTTGCTTTACCTAGAACAAGTATGAAACTATAAGTACTTTGTAGGTGTTTTTGGATAGGTTTGCAAGAAAGTAAAGAGCACGAGAATAAAAACTAGGGGCTGTTGTAAGTAAAGAAGCAATAAAGTAAATATAGCGAGTGTGGAAAAGTGGTGGTAGGAGTTGCGAAATTGTCCCTTAAGCAATTGACTACTTTACTAGACCGATAGCAAGTATCATGTGGGAGAGGCCACTGCTAGCATGTCATCCCTGACTTGGAATTCTATGCACTTATGATTGGAACTATTAGAAAGCATCCGCAACTACTAACGTTCATTAAGGTAAAACCCAACCATAGCATTAAGATATATTGGTCCCCCTTCAATCCCGTATGCATCAATTTCTATGCTAGGTTGAAGCTTCTGTCACTCTTGCCCTCCAATACATAGTCCTATCAACATACAACTAACCCTAAGGTGTGGTCCACGCGCGCGCTCATATGATGGGCACCAAAGGACAGCAACATAACCACAAGCAAATTAAATCAATCATAGCAATTCATCAACCACTGATAGGACAACGAAAATCTACTCAGACATCATAGGATGGCAACACATCATTGGATAATAATATGAAGCATAAAGCACCATGTTCAATTAGAGGGTACAGCGGGTTGCGGGAGAGTGGACTGCTGTAGATAGAGGGGGGAAGGTGATGGAGATGTTGGTGAAGATGACGGAGGTGTTGGTGAAGATGGCGGTGATGATGATGGCCCCCGGCGGCATTCCGGCGCCACCGGAAGCGAGGGGGAGAGAGCCCCCCTCCTTCTTCTTCTTCCTTGACCTTCTCCCTAGGTGGGAGAAGGGTTTCCCCTCTGGTCCATGGTCTCCATGGCATGGGAGGGGCGAGAGCCCCTCCGAGATTGGATCTATCTCTCTGTCTCTCTCTGTTTCTGCGTTCTGCTCTGGTCCCCTTTCACCGTTTCATATATATATGGAGATCCGTAACTCCGATTGGACTGAAACCTCGCAATGATTTTTACCAAAAATTAGCTTTCTTGCGGCCGAAGAAGGGCATCAACCGCCTTACGGGTGGCCCATGAGGGTGGGGGGCGCGCCCTCCTAGGGAGGACGTGGGCCCCTGCCTCATGGCCACCTCGGACACCGTTTCGTGTTGATCTTTCTCCCAGATTTTCCAAATATTCCAAAAATAAGCTTCGTCCGTTTTTATCCCGTTTGGACTCTGTTTCATATGGATATTCTGAGAAACCAAAAACATGCAACAGACAAGAACTGGCACTAGGCACTGGATCAATATGTTAGTCCCAAAAATAGTATAAAAAGTTGCCAAAAAGTATATGAAAGTTGAATAATATTGGCATGGAACAATAAAAAATTATAGATACGACGGAGACGTATCACATCCACTTGAGGGGAATTTGCTACTGTCCTACAAACCTCTGCACTTGGAGGCCCAACAACGTCTATAAGAAGAAGGTTGCGTAGTAGACATCACCTACACTCACAAGATTAACTGTTAGTGACTAAATAATAATCTATATGTATGATATGCAACAAACAAATGCAGCAAACAAGTGCAACAAACCAACTAGGCTCCATACTATCGCTTTCTAACGTTCGCGCAGGCTAGGGCATCCTACAACCAGACCTGCTCTGGTACCAAGCTTGTAGCACCCCGGCTCAGAAAAACTGGAACGCCTCGTATTCCAGCCCAGAGATCAAGGAGAAGTCTTCGAATACGACATCGCTTAGCATAGCACAAATCAACTCTTTATTACAATCTATATGGATACAAGGGTTACATCGTCATGGCGACACTACGCCTGCCACGGTTGCTCCATGCAAGCAGCAGAACAACGCAATGCAACGGAACAACTCTAGTAGTGGAACAGTGACGACGGTGATGAACTCTGCTCCGCAGGGACTCTGGCTGGAACGCCTATCCTAGCTCGCAAACAAGGAATCCACGACAAAAAAGCAATCAAGTCCGGCATGACCTGCAAAGCGGCATGACACGCCGGTCAAGATATCGAATGTACTTGCATGCTCACAAACAACCAAATCAATCAAGAGACAACAACATGGCAATTACAGGTTAACAAGGATTAACATGATACTATCGAACAACATGGCATGAACAACATGATACATATAGAACAATACGAGCATGGCATGAACATATAAACATGATGACACTATCATGCAACATGATGACATCATCATGCACCAACTTACTCTGCTCGGGTTACCTCAGTGGCGATGGTAGCTGGAACTACGCCGGTATTTCCCGGAGGGGAGGGATGGTGTAGCACGTGACGGTAGGTATTTCCCTCGGTTATGAAACCAAGGTGTCGAACCAAGCAACACAACATAAACAGCACCTGCACATAAACAACAACACCTCGCATCCCGACGAGTTAAAGGGGTTGTCAATCCCTTTCGCGGTACGGTGCCTCAAGATAGGCAAGCAGACGTGAGATACATTGTAGTAGATTGATAGATCAAACGCAAATAAAATAAATAAAGATAAAATGCAGCATGGTATTTTTGTATTTTTTTGGATTAATAGATCTGAATAAAAATGCAAAGCAAAAGTAGATCACAAGGCAAATATATGAGAAAGAAGACCCAGGGGCCGTAGGTTTCACTAGTGGCTTCTCTCGAGAAAAATAGCAAATGTGGGTAAACAAATTACTGTTGGGCAATTGATAGAACTTCAAATAATTATGATGATATCCAGGCAATGATCATTACATAGGCATCACGTCCGAGATTAGTAGACCGACTCCTGCCTGCATCTACTACTATTACTCCACACATCGACCGCTATCAAGCATGCATCTAGTGTATTAAGTTCATGGAGAAACGGAGTAATGCAATAATAATGATGACATGGTGTAGACAAGATCCGTTTATCTATATGGCGGTTGTCGGATCTCGGGTTCCGGCAAAACCCTTAAGGTTCGAACTCTCGGATGCGTGATGACCCACAAGTATAGGGGATCTATCGTAGTCCTTTCGACAAGTAAGAGTGTCGAACCCAACGAGGAGTAGAAGGAAATGATAAGCGGTTTTCAGCAAGGTATTCTCTGCAAGTACTGAAATAAGTGGTAACATATAGTTTTGTGATAAGATAATTTGTAACGAGCAACAAGTAACAAAAGTAAATAAAGTGCAGCAAGGTGGCCCAATCCTTTTTGTAGCAAAGGACAAGCCTGTACAAACTCTTATAATAGGAAAAGCGCTCCCGAGGACACATGGGAATATCGTCAAGCTAGATTTCATCACGTTCATATGATTCGTGTTCGGTACTTTGATAATTTGATATGTGGTGGACCGGTGCTTGGGTGTTGTTCTTACTTGAACAAACATCCCACTTATGATTAATCTCTATTGCAAGCATCCGCAACTACAACAAAAGTATTAAGGTAAACCTAACCATAGCATGAAACATATGGATCCAAATCAGCCCCTTACGAAGCAACGCATAAACTAGGGTTTAAGCACATCACTCTAGCAACCCATCATCTACTTATTACTTCCCAATGCCTTCCTCTAGGCCCAAATAATGGTGAAGTGTTATGTAGTCGACGTTCACATAACACCACTAGAGGCTAGACAACATACATCTCATCAAAATATCGAACGAATACCAAATTCAAATGACTACTAATAGCAAGACTTCTCCCATGTCCTCGGGAACAAGCGTAACTACTCACAAAGCATATTCACGTTCATAATCAGAGGGTATTAATATGCATAAAGGATCTGAACATATGATCTTCCACCAAATAAACCAACTAGCATCAACTACAAGGAGTAATCAACACTACTAGCAACCTACTAGTACCAATCCGGACTTGGAGACAAGAATTGAATACAAGAGATGAACTAGGGTTTGGATATGAGATGGTGCTGGTGAAGATGTTGATGGAGATTGCCCTCTCCCGAGGAGAGGGCGTTAGTGATGATGATGACGATGATTTCCCCCTCCGGGAAGTGTCCCAGCAGAACAGCTCTGCGGAGCCCTAGATTGGTTCCGCCTCGTGGCGTGAGTTTCGTCCCGAAGGTTGCTTCTAATTTTTTCTCGACGAAAGACCCCATATAGCAGAAGATGGGCATCGGAGAGCCACCGGGGCCCACGAGGTAGGGGCGTGATACATCCATGAGTATGACAACCGGCAGAAGACCATAGGAGTTGTCTTTATTTATTGTATGACCTGCGTGTCATTGAACAACGCCATGTAATTACTTTACTTTATTGCTAACGGTAGCCATAGTAGTAGAAGTAATAAGTTGGCGAGACAACTTCATGGAGACACGATGATGGAGATCATGATGGAGATCATGGTGTCATGCGGTGACAATGATGATCATGGAGCCCGAAGATGGAGATCAAAAGGAGCAATATGATATTGGCCATATCATGTCACTACTATATAATTGCATGTGATGTTTATTATGTTTATGCATCTTGTTTACTTAGAACGACGGTAGTAAATAAGATGATCCTTACAAATTTCAAAGTGTTCTCCCCTAACGTGCACCGTTGCTACAGTTAAATTAAACTTCTAAGCACCACGCGTGTTAATCGGGTGTGATGGATTCTTACGTTCACATACAAGCGGGTGTAAGCAAGATTTACACAATACACTTAGGAGTTAACAGCGAGCCTAGCATGTAAGGCATGGCCTCAGAACGGAGGAGACCGAAAGGTCGAGCATGAGTCGTATAGTGAATCGATCAACATGAAGATGTTCACGATGATGACTAATCCGTCTCACGTGTTGATCGGACACCGCCTAGTTGATTCGGATCATGTAATCACTTAGATGACGAGAGGGATGTCTATCTGGTGGGAGTTCATAAGATGAACTTAATTATCACGAACATAGTCAAAAGACCTTTTGCAAATTATAAATAGCTCACGCTTTAGTTCACTGTTTAGATATGTTCTAGAGAAATATAGTTGAAAGTTGAAAGTAGCGATTATGCGGACGGTGAAAGCTTATGTCCTTAATGCACCGCTCGGTGTGCTGAACCCCAAGCGTCGTTTGTGGATGTTGCGAACATTGGACATACGTTTTGATAACTACGTTGATAGTTCAATTAAGCGGTTTAGAGTTGAGGCACCAAAGGCGTTTTGAAGCGTTGCGGAACATATGAGATGTTTGAGGGCTGAAAATTGGGATTTCGGGCTCGTGCCCCGTCAAGAGGTATGAGACCTCCGGCGAGTTTTCTTAGCCTGCAAACTAAGGGAGAAAAGCTCAATCGTTGAGCTTGTGCTCAGATTGTCGAATACAACAATCACTTAAATCAGGTGGGAGTTGATCTTCCGGATGAGATAGTGATGTTTCTCCATAGTCATTGCCACCAAGCTGCTAGAGCTTGCGTGATGAACTATAACATATCGAGGATAGATATGAGTGATCCTGGAGGTATTAGCGTTGTTTGACATCAGCGAAAGTAGAAATCAGAAAGGAGCATCAATTGTTGATGGTTGGTGAAACCACTAGTTTCAAGAAGGGCAAGGGCAAGAAGGACACTTCATGAAGCGGCAAATCAGTTCTTGCTCGATGAAGAAACCCAAGGTTGAACCCAAACCGAGACTAAGTGTTTACGAGATAAGGGGAACAGCCACTGGGTAGAATTACCCTAGATACTTGGTAGATAAGAAGGCAAAGCAAGGTGCGATAGAAGTATATTGGATATACATTATGTTAATGTGTACTTTACTAGTACTCCTAGTAGCACCCGGTATTAGATACGGGTTGGTTGCTAAGTGTTAGTAACTTTCGAAATAAAGGCTCTGGAATAAAGACTAGCTAAAGGTGAGGTGACGATATGTGTTGGAAGTGTTTCCAAGTTTGATGTGATCAAACATCATGCGCTCCCTCTACCATCAAAGATTAGTATTAAACCTGAATAATTGTCATTTGGTGTTTGCGTTGAGCATAGACATGATTGGATTATGTCTATCGCAGATCGATTATTCATCTAAGGAGAATAATGGTTACTACATTTATTTGAATAATACCTTCGATGGTCTTGCACCTAAATAAATGGTTTTATTGAATCTCGGTCATTAGTGATACACATTTTCATGCCAAAAGTATAAGATAGTAATGATAGTACCACTTACTTGTAGCACTTTGCCATATAAATCATATTGGTGTAAAAGCATGAAGAAGAAGCTCCATGTTGATGGATCTTTGGACTCACTGGTTTTTGAAAAGTTTGAGACATGCAAACCGTGTCTATTGGTGTATCTACATGAAGAAACTCATGCGGATGGATCGTTTGAACTCACTTGATTTTGAATCACTTGAGATATGCAAATCATACCCGGATGGAGCAAGATAGTGAAAAGCCTCGGTTTGGGATAAGATGGAACAAGGTAGCAACCTATTGGAAGTAACACATTTGATGTGTGCGTCAATGAAGTCTTGAGCATCGATGAATATCGTTATATTCGACTTCACGGATGATTGAGTAGATGAGGTATATTTACTTGATGAAACACAAGTCTAATTATGAATGGTTCAAGTAATTTGAGTGAAGTTTAAAATCTTGTGACAAGAGGATGAATTCT